>PVJI01004368.1:0-109248 GCA_004026765.1 Micronycteris hirsuta
GGGACCCTTCGGTTCCCAGCCCACGCTCAATCCACTGAGCTACACCAGCCAGGGCCTCCATCATCTCATTTGATTCTTTCAACAATGTATATTTCTTTATTATCTGAATAGGAAACAGCCAGAAGTAGTGACATTGGAACTTGAACTCAGAGCTCTTTATTGCAATTCCAAGTCTCCTTTTCACCATACCACAATGCAGGGCGCTCTTTCCTCCCTTTTCTGTTCTATGGAGAATTTCTCGGGATTCTGTGCCTGGGAGAGGCATCTGAGCAGGGTGAGAGTTTAAGACTGTATGTAAGGCTGAGAGATGCAAGGTGAGAGGGAGCAGGATTTGGAGACTGACTGGCAGGGCCCTGGGGGTTGTGTCAGAGACAGTGCTAGGCAGGCACAGGCTCCCCAAGAAGAGGGAGCTGGAAAGGAAAATCTCCCACTTTAGAGAAGAATGAGGCTATTCCCAATATCTTTACAACTGTGAGGGGACTGATGGTACTAAGGCTCACTGATGAATGGGCAGACATTTTCATGTCCAGGAAAATATTCATATAAATATTTAATTGGAACAAATTATGCTGCAAATCATTAAGACAAACATAAATCTCATGAATAAGGTTTCCCTTATTTCTCTGAATCTCAATGAAATATTTATTGAGAAAAATGAAGTCATCTCACTGCTTTGCGTGACTAAATGGCCACTGCTGGCTTCCAGGAGCAGCTTCTTCAGGATCCATCTGGACCACGAGGATGGGGAAGGACGCTGGAATACTTCCAGGTTCACCCAACATGAGCAGGAGGTATACTGCTCAGATCTCATAAGACTGAAGCAAAGTTTAGCATTGTGGCTGGAATAAAAAAGGGAATTTAATTTTTAGTCACTTAGTGTGGATTTTGAAGTTCCTAGGTTACTTTCTAATTTGGGGAATAGAGAGGATGGGCTTAAGGGTAAGTGCCTTTAATTTTCAGGTTGTAAATCTGAATATATCCTATGAGGATGTCTAGAGCATAACTCTCTGATTTGAGTTAAGGCCCTTGTAGGTGGCACACAGATGTCCTGATGCCATTTCCAGTCTTCTGGCTGGGTGCGCTCTGCCGATGCTAATGATGTGCTCATTGGTGGTATAGGCGGAAGGGCTCACAGATGCCTGTGGGGATTGGGAGAGCACCGTCAACTCACCTGATCTCACCTACCAGCGTAGTAAAGGACATTGGTCCGTCTCCCTCACAGATGCCAGCTCTAGCCCCTGATTCCTTAGCTATGGCACCCCCTAAGGGGGATCAGAGCAGAGCTGGCTATTTCAGGAAGTGGATTTCAAGAGATGAGTAAGTATGGATACTTGGGGCATTGAGGATACTCAAGGTCTCTGGGCTCCCTGGACTGGTTTTGGCTGCAGCTGTACCCTTGACAGGGTGGGTGGCCCTGACTTGTGGATTCATGATCTTTTGACAGGCAGATCCTATGTGGGTCAAATGATGGATTTTTCCATGGCTGGTCTTGTTGCCCAAAGTTAGGCTTGCTGCTTCAATTTTATTTTGGTTTTCTTCTTGTAATACGCAGGTGCCTTATGCCAGTACTTACGGATAAATGATAACTTTATTCTTCCCTCACAAACATAGTGCTCTGATCCATGAGAAAGGTCAGCCAGGATATTGGGGGATTGTAATTTACTTAAGACGGACTATAGTGTTTTCATTGTCCTTAGGCTTCCCATGATCTAAGTCCAGGTTATGATTTACATGATTGGCATGGAATAGGAACCCTCAGGGTGAGCAGAGTTACTGAATTCAACTAAGTACATACAGACAATTCCTAACTTAAAGACTGTTTGACTAACAGTTTTTATACTTTATCTTGCTGAGAAGCATTGTGAATTCAGCAGAAACTGTACTTCACATTTTGAATTTCAATCTTTTTCCGGGCAAGACATATATGGTACGATACTTTTTCATGAGACAAAGTAGCAGCAGTAAGCTGAAGCTTCCAGTCAGCCATGTGATGATACTTTACAGTGTACTATATTGCCAGCATTTTGAACATAGTGTTTTGTGTTTTTGTATCCCATCATATTTACAAATGCCCATGTGTGTCTCCTGCTTTTACTGAGAAGGGGAAGGCCATTACTCTTGATATGAAACTCAAGATAATTGCCTGACTATAAATTAATGTAAGTGTTCTGAGCACTTACATTAAGGTAGGCTAGGCTAAGTTATGATGTTCAGTAGGTTAGGTGTATTGAGTGCATTTTTGATGTATGATATTTTCAACTTTTGGGTTTATCAAGATGTAACCCCATCATAAGTCAAGAAGCATCTGTACTGAGAACGAGCCATGTACCCAGCACTGGGTTGAGTGCTCTCGAAGATTCAGAAATGTCAACAAATTCTTGTCTTTGAAGAAACTTAGGAGCTAGACAGAAAAATTAAATATATATATTTTATAACTACATACATTTGTATATTTCATATAGTTAGCTAACTATTCATTCAGCATATATTTACTCAGTACCTTCTCTTAGTAGACTACAAAAGAAATCAGAAATGCTTTTATCCTTAAGCTGCTTAAAAAGACATATTCGTAATTATATTGTAAAGTGGAGAGTAATGTGAGTTCCAGGAAAGTGCTTTCTGTGAAAGACTATCTGATGCACGGATATAAACTCTACTTCTGTTTGTATGTCAGAGGATGGAGCCACCAGACAGAGATTTTGACTGTTTATATCGTTCTACCCCCAGAACCTAGCATAGTGCCTGGTACATGTAGATGCTCAATAAATAAATGTTACATGAATGAATTTTGCTAGGCTGGAGTGGTGAGAGAAAACATCATGGAAGAAGTGCAGCTTGAGTCAGATATTTAAAACATGATTGAATTTGGGTAGCATTGAGGAGGGCATTTCAGGTTTTTCAGGGGAAATCACTGCCACCTCCACAGCACTGTGATAGTGATTCCCTTTCATGCTTATAAACTATTGCATAAGTCACTCATGAGCATGCAGCTATTTCTTACCTACTTTATCACACTGTTAGGGAAGGGTTGACTCTGGTTCCTGTGGTATCTGGTTGTATGATAAAGTGCAAGAAGTAGTAATTTCTTTTTTTAAAATATATTTTATTGATTCAGCTACTACAGTTGTCCCATTACCCCCCCTTATTCTCCTCCACCCCGCATACCTCCCCACCCCCACTTCCCCCCCTTTAGTTCTTGTCCATGGGTTATACAAAGAACATAAGTTCTTTGTCTTCTACATTTCCTATACTATTCTTAACCTTCCCCTGTCTGTTTTCTACCTACCATTTATGCTTCTTATTCTCTGTACCTTTCCCCCTCTCTCCCCCTCCCACTCCCCTGTTGATAACCATCCATGTCTTATATAAATCCCTTTAACATTCCATATAATAAAGGCTGGGTGATGATAAATTCCTTGAACTTGACCTTATCTGGGAAGCACTTTATCTTCCATTCTAAATGAAAGTTTTGCTGGATAGAGTATTCTTGGATGTAGGTTCTTGCCTTTCATGACTTGATAAACTTCTTTCCAGCCCCTTCTTGCCTGTAAGGTCTCTTTTGAGAAATCAGCTGAGAGTCTTATGGAAACTCCTTTGTAGGTGATTGTCTCCTTTTCTCTTGTTGCTTCTAAGATTCTCTCTTATCTTGGGTAATGTAATTATGATGTGTCTTGGGTGTGTTCCTCTTTGGGTTCCACTTCTTTGGGACTCTCTGAGCCTCCTGGACTTCCTGGAAGTCTATTTCCTTTGCCAGATTGGGGAAGTTCTCTTTCATTATTTGTTCCAATAAGTTTTCAATCCCTTGGTCTTCCTCTTCTCCTTCTGGCACTCCCATAATTCAGATGTTGGAACGTTTAAAGACGTCCTGGAGGTTCCTAAGCCTCTCCTCATTTTTTAAAATTCTTATTTCTTCATTCTTTCCTGGTTGAATATTTCTTTCTTCCTTCTGGTCCACACCGTTGATACGAGTCCCAGTTTCCTTTCCATCACTGTTGGTTCCCTGTACATTTTCCTTTATTTCACTTAATGTAGCCTTCATTTTTTCATCTAATTTGTGACCAAATTCAACCAATTCTGTGAGCATCCTGATTACCAGTGTTTTGAACTGTGCATTTGATAGGTTGGCTATCGCTTTGTGGCTTAGTTGTATTTTTTCTGGAGTTTTGACCTGCTCTTTCATTTGGGCCATTTTTTTTTCCCTCTCAGCACGCCTATTACGTATAAGGGAGCGGAGCCTTAGGTGTTCACCATGGCGGGGTAACCCACGTCGTTGCATTGTGACGTTGTCTGTGGGAAAGGGGTCTGAGAGGGAACAATGGTGTCTGCTCTGCTCGATACCCACATGCAAATTGGGCCCTTCTGGTGCTGATTCCCACACAGGCAGGCTTGTTCTAGGACCCCGTGGGTCTCTCCAACAAACTCCCCCATGAGGCTGGGAATTCCTCCTGCTGCCTCTACCCCCACAGGTGTTTTCAATCAGTGGTTTGAGGTTTTATTTCCCCGCTCTGGGCCCCTGGGCTGCACAGTCTGCTCCGCTCCTCAACTTTTTCTCCTGGTTTATCTGCACGCAAATGCGGGACTGTCTGCTCCACTGACCTCGGTCCCGCTGGGTCCGGGTCCACCAGCCATGGTCCCCTCAACCTGTTTCAGTGTTGCGCACCCAGCTTTACAAACCGCTGTCTGGCCTCGTGCCCAGCTCCACCCTGCTTACCAGTCTGGATGAACGTGTCTTTAACTCTTTGGTTGTCAGACTTCCATAAAGTTCAATTTTCTGTCAGTTCTGGTTGTTTTTTGTTTTTAAATTGTTGTTTTCCATCTTTTGGTTGTGCAAGGAGGCACAGCATGTCTACCTATGCCTGCATCTTGGCTGGAAGTCCTAATTTATTTCTACTTGAAGCATTTTTATAGTTTGGGAATGCCTTTGGAGCCCCGTTGAAAGAGGCTGTGGATTGGAATTCTCCAGAAGGCCATTAATTATTGAATTTGCTTTGTTGTAAAACAGGAGCTGCTCATAGGTGTCAGCTGTTGAGCATGCAGAGCGAGTTAGTATCACTATAAGTGCCCCTAATCACAGGCAGACCTGTTAGCAGACACTCAGGGAAGAAGACAGGATACTATCAGCAGAATGCTGCAGGGAAGATGGGCAATTAGTGGCTTCAGATGTCACATAGCATCCTTCTGCCTTTACTCTCCTGGGTGCAATCAGATTTTAGTTATGACTCTACAAACAAGTCCCATTGAGAGAATTCTGGGCTATAAGCTTGCCAATAGGATGAGGCGAGTGGTGCCAGGGAGTTTGGCTGCATTGGTTGTAATGGAAGTTCTGCAGGTGGTGATGCTAAAGAGAAGGAGAAAAAATGCCTGGTTGTCGTGGGGATCACTTGCCTTCTAGGCATTGGGGCTAGATGTATGAGTGTGGCCTGTGGTTATGGAAGAAGCACCACCTCTGCTGCTGCTACTTTGTCCATCAGCAGGCTCTGGGGCTGGATCTGCTCTCTTGCCTCATGTCTTCGAGTGCACGAGGCCAGGCTGTGAGATCCTTTCAGTGGGTGTCTTCACCATGAAGTGTATAGAAGCTTGACTTCTGAGCAAACATGGTAAACCTAGGGAGAGGGTCTGTGTTTAGCGCTATAGGGACAAGGGGGACATTCAGTGACACTTAAACCAAATCTGTGCTCAGCCCACAGAGGGGCACAACCCTAATTCAGATGCTGGAGTATAAGTATTGTTGGGGTTCTCTGCACCACCAGCAATAGAAACAGGTTGCTTTGCACTTCCCCAAAAGCTTCCACATTATTTATTTCACTTGAAGTCCACAATAGCCTTCTGAGATAGGTACGGCAGGGATTATAATCATTCTTTTCCTTCTGAGGAAACAAGCTCAAACAGGTGAAGAGATTTGCCTAAGTCACCCAGGTAGGAAGGAAAAGCTAAGCCTTGAATTTGGGACCTTGGATTGTGTGCCTCTTGCTTTGTTCTGTTATTTCATGTCATCAGATCCTAATAGTAAGGAGACAAATATACACACAACATGACTCAAAGAAGCTAATACTGGAAAGAGGGAGACACAAGGTTAGAGATGATACAGTGAGTAAGAAAGGGTTCTAGGAGCAGGTGACCTTGAGTCCTGCAAAGGAGAGGAAGCCATGATTTTGGCTGGCAGAGGGCTGCACGTGGTGTTCCTGGAAATGCTGGCACACATTTTTTAGGCCCAATCTTCATTATTCCTGGACATGCAAAAGAGCCGGAGGTGGGAGGGAGTTAAGGGCACTGAGGGCCCAAATAATTTAAATCAGGAAACATAAACACCTCTTTTTAACTTACAACATAATCCTTCTTTCCTAGAAATGCTTTCAACACAGTGCCCACAAACAGGAAAATGCCTTGGAATAATTTTTTTTCCACTTCTGTCCTTGATTCCCCTGTGATCAGGGAAGTACTTAGGGAAGGAGGAGAGGAGATGTCAAGAATCTGGATTTCCCAAAATTAGGCCGTCAGCTTCTCTGGCTGATTTGGGCTGGGCTGTACTGACCAGCTGTTTCCACTTGGAGCAGTGGCGGCTCCATGAGTTAGAGGACTCACCTTGGTTTGGGTCCTGACTCCGTCAGGCATGTGTCGGGGAAAGGAGCTGACTCTACCAGCTTGCACCCCAAAACTCAACAGCTCAACTACCAGTACTCCCCACTCTGGGGTGCCCTTTAGCAACGTCTCTTCTATCTTCATGGTTTACCTTGGTGTTCACTGTAGAAATGTTGAATAAAAGAGGATCATGGTTTGGAGAATTCTGGCTAAGAATTAGAAGAGGTTTCCTTGCTTTTGCCAGGCCTCAAATTAATGGTTCTCTTCTTTCTCTCTCTCTTTTTAAAAATTAAGTTATGAGTGAAAATTTCCAAACTTGGAAAAATAGACATCAGAAAGATTTTCTAGCAAGGTCCCTTTATTTTTACTTTTTTTACTCAAAATTATGTTTAAAAATGATCTGCCGTTATCAAAAATCAGTCACTGAGTAAGGTTTGGCTCCTTCAGTCATTGAACTATTTCAAAGTCTGAGCAAATATTTGGGTATCTTCCTGCTCCCCAGCCCTGCTCCATCTTGGGAGAGGTGGACAACAGAGGTTTGTCTCCGGTCTCTGGACATTGCCTGGCTACTCCTCTCCTTTGAGGTGTTTACCTCCCTGTTTTAATCTCAAGGTGGTAGTCAGAGATGCCACTCAATCACCACTTTTGCTTTCTAATCGAGGACACAAAAACAGATTCTTCTAAGAGAGATACACAAAGTTGCATGCTTGCAAGAATTTCTCAGTGTAACACAGAATGGAAAGGTGATTCCCCTGCTATAACTTAGATAAATTTTCTTGTGGAAGTGAAACGGCGTAAGCCCTGCTGTACTGTGCTTTCTAAGTGACAGTTTCATCAAGTCCATATGTTCACAGATGGAGGAAGTGTTGTCACATGGCAAATGGCCAGGAAAGCCCCTGACCCACTTCCGCAGGATTGTCCAAGAGTGCCCGGCATATTCCACTCCTCAGTTACTCCCATTGATTGTGAACAGATGGGCACATACTCTTTAAGTCATATTAAAGTGTCTTGTATTTGGCCATTTTTCAAGAAAAATGAAAGAAGGTACTGTTTGTTTGTCTGGCTCAGCTACATTATAGGATTCATAAAATAATGACCCCTAGTTTGGTAATAACAAGAGTCCAAGGCTGCCAGGATGGGCACTTTTGTGGCGGCAGCTCAGAGACCACCATTCACAAGTTTCAATTGGTTACAGATTGGTGGGCCAGACTTGCCTTGTTTTTGGTTTCTTTTTATTTCCAACTTTATGGCCTCTCAACTCACTAAATATCTGATAAGATTTTCCCATTTCAATTTGATCCAGGTTAGGATTATCTGCCAGTTTAGGAAGGCCTCAATTTATTCTAAATAGATGGTTCTGAGAATAATGCATATGAATCTTAAAGTATCTCTGATATGATTATACAGGGTGATTTTCGTACCCCCTCCACACTTAATAAGTTTCTGTATACCTACATTCCAATACTCATTGTAGTTACTAGATTACCTTGCCATTCCATGTCACCTGCCTCCCAGTCTATTTCAAATTCTCCCCTTCTAGGAAGTCTGCTTTGGTTGAACCTATCCAGTGTTGACCACAGAGTTTGAGATTAGTAGAATCTTAGTTATGGATGAAATCTTACAGTCCATTGAGTCCAACTTCCTATTGAGGCAGAAATTGCCTCTGGTGACCTCTGATTGATGGTGATCTATAACTTTAGTGATAAAGTGCTCAAGACTCCACAAGACAACTTATTTGACTGTTGGACAGAGCTAACTGTTAGTAAATTGTGTTATGTATTTGTAACCTGACTTTGTAGAATTTAGGCGTGTTGATCTCGGTTCAGCCCTCTGGAGTAAAGTAGAGCTATATAATTTAATTTTTACTCAAAATCCTTCAGATAATTGAGGCTAGCTGTTATTATTACCATATTGTCTATTTGGCAATGATTTGTACTTTTTGGTTGATCCTTGTGTCTCATAATTTTTTCTCTTATGTATCCTTCATTTACTTTATTACTCTTATTCCACAGTTTTATAGGCTAATCCTCTCCATGATTTTGTGTCCCTTAAGAATTTATGCCTTTGATGTGTACAATATGTTTTAAATTACTCAATTATTTTCTTTATAGTCTCCTTCAATTAATATTTATTAAGTATTTTTTTGTGTGTGCAGGTCTATGGTAAGTGCTAGAAAGGCAGCAATGAGTAAGACCGACCAACTCCCCCTCCCTCAAGAAGTGCTTACTAATGTGTCACACTCTGACTTACCCCAATTGTTCATTCTTCCTGTAGCCCAGCTTATCAATGGAATAAGATGGGTTAATGAGCAGAGAGAACCAGAAGCCTGGAATGCTAAGACATAGATGCTTCCAACCACTCTTACATTTGTTTAACTGATGGCTGCTCCTTGCCCCTGTCTCCTCTCGTTCCTTTCTGCGTAATAAAGGACATTTGTTCTTTTGAAAAGATGTGTTTCTTATAGAGGTTATTTAAACACACACTGAAGACAGAAGACCGAGGTAAAGTCTCAGCTCAATCCCACTTTACTGATTTAAAAGTTAGGTAGTTTTGCTTCTGTCCTATCCAGAGGGAGGTGCTTCCTCTGAGTTGATGATGTGGGGAATCAGAAAAGCCAAATGAAATTTGTACTAAGTGACAAGAAGTAGATGGCCCCTCACAATGAAACGAGACTACAGATTCCTGAAAAATAACTTGATCTAGGCCCCCCAAAAATATTTTGAGAAGCAAGTTTGATGGAGGGGAGTTTTATGCTTCAAGAACTGTCTTCATGTGTGTGACTCTGTATGATGTTGAGTCATTTCCACCTGTCCCTGCTCAGCTGCTGTCTCTGCCCTTTTCAGCTGGTTCTGAAGGGTTCTGGGATCTAGAGTCACCTCATGGTTCTGACCCTCCTGTGCCTAGTCCCTGTCCCCTCTCCTTCTCTCCCCTACTTCCTAATGTTTGCTCTTTCAACTTCGTTACAGCTCTGTACAAGGACAGAAACAGGTTTCTAGTCCAGAAAAGCCATGAAGTTGTTCTCAGTCATTTGCATTTGACATCTAGGGAAGCAAGCCAGAAACTGAATTGAGAAATTGAGGCTGTAGAATCCTGGTGAGCAAAACTGTGCACAGCCTTATCTACTTGCTCACGTGAGGATATTTCTAAGAAAGTCTATAAAATTCTGAGTCATTGTGCTTAGGCAGCTTTTGTTTGAGTGAAGAAATCAGACTGTTCTCAGGAACAGCTGCTGAATCGTGTCTCAGCACCATGGTGGTATGGAAAGCTTATTCTGCCTATTCACAGACTCTAAGGGTCCCATGTTTCTTCCCACTCTTGTCTTTCACTAAAGAGCAGAGCCTTCTCCATCACTACTTCACTGTTCTGTCTTAAGTCTTACCTGCTTTTAGGACCAGCTCAAGGCCTGTCTACTCTTTGCCTGCACATGCCAGTCCACAGAGACTCCTCTTTAGATTCAACCCTGTGTTTGGTGATCACAGTAGGTATGTTCTTTAAGGTTGGTAGATTCTGTAAGGTCAGGGAACATGTCTTGTCTTGGGCACTGTACTTGCTGGTAAAGTGTGGGATGGGCAGCACACTCTGCTTCAGTAACTTGGAAGATGGCAACAAGAAAGAGTAGCTGGGGAGGAAGGTGGTGGTGGGTGGAGGTCAGGGGAAGAAGGGAGAAGGTGGAATTTGACCTCGTCCTAAGAGAAGATTATAGATCAATGCATCACCTTCTACTGTCCATTCACTCTATCACCATGGCACTATGGCCAGGGCTGTTCACCTCTTTTTCATTTTCATTCCCTAAAACTTGCTTTCCCCTTCAAGGCCAAGGCCATCATTGATTTTTTTTAAACCTCAAATCATCTATGAAAGGTGGGTAGGGTGGGTTGGTGAGAAAAGGAAAGCAGATGACCATATTCCATGTGATTGGAATATAGTGTCCTGGCCTCAAGGGAAGCCTTGTTCATTTTCTTTGTGATTTCCAGAATGTCTAACTCAGTAACATAAAATATTTGCTTTATAAATGTGTGTTATTGTTTGATACTAGGTAACATTTGCCAGGCCACATAAAAACATGAAGTGAGTAATAACTCATTTGTCTATTTATGGGGTAACCTTTACCACTCAGGATGTAGAAATAGCCTTACAGCAGCAAAGAAGCCTATGTACAGTAAATGAGACGAGAACTTCTTGACTTCGACTGTGTGCAGTGTTCCTGATTGGGTCAGCTTCAGTATTTCCTAGAACAGTGATGAGGGGGACATGCTATGGCTGCTGGTACTTTAGTGATGTCTACCCATGAAGAAGGAGACAGTGAAATTCCTAGATATTTAATATAGAGGTAGTCATCTCTGCACATTTTAGTATGGCCTTCAAGGGTGAAGTGGATTATTCTGTTTAAGAAGCAAAACTGTTAGATTTTTTTAAAAAGCTGCTTAAAGACTAAAATCAATGATCTGGAAACCTTCCCGGGGCACCATGTTTCCCAGTGATACTTTAAAAAGGAGCCTTTACCAACATACCAAGTGTTGGTGAGGATGTGGAGCTCCTGGAAATCTCTTTGCTGGTGGGAGTGTTTTCTGGCATAGTCACTTAAAAATTTTTGGTGGCATCTATTATGTATACCCCTATGGCCCTACAATTCTGCACCTGGATATACCCAACAGACATGAGCATTTATCGTCATCAAAGTATGTACATGAATGTTCATATCAGCTTTATTCATAACAGCTCCAAACTGGAAACAACCATAATGATTCTATCAATGGAAGAATGGATAAGTACATCGTTGTATATTGATGCAACAGAATGCTATACAGCAATGAGAAAGAGCACACTGTTGGCATACTAGCAGCCCAGGGCAGCGATTTTCAACCCATGCGCTACAAGAATTTTTATAATAGGCAATACTTGACTATTTGTCAGGGCACTGACCTCTTTTACCTTAGATGAAAAAATGACAACAACCAACACAAAAGTAACTGTCCAGTGTGAATGAATTAAAATTATACCTATTTTTTTGTCAGTATGGCAAAAAATATATTTTTGATAAGCTGTAGAATTTTAGTAATTAGTTTATGTGTGCCATGAGATGGAAAGGGTTGAAAATGGCTGGTATAGAGGAATCTTACCAGATGTTGAGCAAAAGAAGCCAGATATAAAAGAATACATGTTCTTTCATTTATATGAAGTTCAAGAACAAGCAAAACCTATTGTGAGGGGTAGAGGTCAGATAATAGCTATTTTTTATTTTCAGCATTTTACAAACTTTTTAAAATTATATTTTATTGATTATGTGATTACAGTTGTCCCAGTTTTCCCCCTCTGCCCCCTCCAGCCAGCACCACCCACTCCCTCAGGCAATCCCCACATGATTGTTCATGTCCATGGATCACGCGAGGGTTCTTTGGCTACTCCATTTCCTACACTTTACATCCCCATGGCTATTCTGTAACCACCTATTGGTACTTCTTAATCCCCTCACCTCATCACCCATTCCCCGACAACCACCTCTCATCTGGCAGCCATCAAAACCCTCTCTGTATCCCTGATTCTGTCTCTGGCTTTCTTGTTTTACTTAGTTTATTTTTTAGATTCAATTGTAGATAGATATGTATTCATTGTCATTTTATTGTTTATAGTTTTGATCTTCTTTTTCTTAAATAAGTCCCTTTAACATTTCACATAATAATGTTGATGATGAACTTTGTTAGTTTTTTCTTGTCTGGGAAACTATCTGCCCTTCAATTCTAAATGATAGCTTTGCTGGGTAGAGCAATCTTGGCTGTAGGTCGCTGGTTTTCATTACTTTGAATATTTCCTGTCATCCCTTCTAGCCTGCTAAGTTTCTTTAGAGAAATCATCTGACAGTCTTATGGGAACTCCCCTGTAGGTAACTACCTGCTTTTCTCTTGCTCCTTTTAAGATTCTCTCTCTGTCTTTAACCTTTGGCATTTTAATTATGATGTGTCTGGGAGTGGGCCTTTCTTCATCCATCTTGTTTGGGACTCTCTATGCTTCCTGGACTTGCATGTCTACTTATTTCACCCAATTAGGGAAGTTCTCTTTCATTATTTTCTCAAATATATTTCCAATTTCTTGCTCTTTCTCTTCTCCTTCTGGCAACCCTATGATGTGAATGTTGTAATGCTTGAAGTTGTCCCAGAGGCTATTTATGCTATCCTGGTTCTTTTTTTTCCCCTTTCTTTTTCTTAATTATTTTATTGTTGTTCAATTACAGTTGTCTGCATTTACCACCCCCACTCCCCGCCCCCCCACAGCAATCTCTGCCTCCTTCCCTTGCTTCCAACCCTCTTGGTTTTATCCATGTGTCCTCCCTTCCCCCCATTATCCCCTCCTGCCTCCCCTCTGGTTACTGTCAGATTGTTCTTAATTTATCCTTGTTCTTTTGGATTCTTTTTTCTTCTTGTTTTGATTGGTTATTTTTTTACCTCCTTATGTTCCAAATCATTGATTTGATTCTGGTCTTCATCCACTTTACTGTTGTTTTCCTATGAATTGCTCTTTATTTCAATTATTGTATTCTTTGTTTCTGACTGGATCTTTTTTACGCTGTTGAGGACCTCACTAAGTTTTTTGAGCATCCTTATAATGAGTGTTTTGAACTCTGCATCTGATAGATTGTTTATTACCATTTTGTTCAGTTTTTCTGGAGTTTTTATCTATTATTTCATTTGGACCATGTTTCTTTGCTCCTTTTGGCAGCTACCCTGTGTTTATTTCTATATATTAGGTAGAGCTGCTATGACTCCCTGTTTTCATAGTGTGGCCTTATGTAGTAGATGTCCTGTAGGGTCTAGCCTCTCTTATCACCCAAGCTGGGTGCTTGAGGTGCACCCTTTGTGTGGGCTGAGTACACCTTCCTCTTGTTGTTGAGCCTTTGCAGATTAGTGGGAGGGATTTATCCAGGCCAGTCAATTGCAAGGACTGGATGTGACCACTGACCACCAACCTCCACCCTCTGTGCAAGATCAGCTGTGTTGGGGCAGGGGGTGGTACTTTGATGAGGTCAGCAGCCATCCGCTGGGTATACAGGCTCTGGGGTTTTCCAGGTGGTACAGGCCAAGGTCAGCCCTGTCTGTGTTCTGCCCAGGGCCACCCTGCCTGAGCTATAAAGCAATCTGAGATGGCTGCTGCTTGTGCTGGGCTTGGAGATTCCCAGGTGAAGCCAAGCTGCGAATCTAGGTTGATTACTGCTAGTACAGGCCTAGAGCCACATAGCAAGATACGGGGGCTGGGGGTTCACTGAGGGAGGCTGTTGTTTGCTTGAGAGGATGTAGGAAGTTGTGTAGCATGAGCCAAGACCAGCCATTCATATGGAAAAGCAGCTTGGGTGGGCCCAAAAGTTGGGTGGAACAGAGTCTCGGGATCACCAGTGTGGGGCAAACAGTGTGAGCCAGGTTAATGGAGTCTCAGATATGGCACCAGCCTGCTGACTCTGTGGCTCTGTCGGGGAGGGTTCAGAAAAGAGACAAAGGTCTCTTCCCTTCTTCTGTTTGGGAGAAAGCTGTCCCCCAGCTCTTGTCTTGATGCCAGACACTTGAGTTTTTCCCTGTATGCCACTGGTGCCTTTCAAACTGCTACTCCAGTGCTGGAACTCAGAGGAAATGAGTCTGTGTAAGTCCATGCATAGGTTCTTTAAGAGGAGCTGCTTGGGACTCTAGAAGTTTGTTCCACTGACTCAATCCCTGATGGTTTTTGCAGCCAGAAGATATGAGGACTTATCTGGAACCCTGGGCTGGGGTTCCTGGTATGGAACTGGGACTCCTCGCTCCTGAGACATCCCTCCCAAATTTTTATCCACCACAGGTGAATGTGGGAGCAGCTTATTCTGCATTTCTACCCCTCCTACCAGTCGGGATGGATGTGGTTTCTTGAATTCCTTAGTTGTCAGACTTCTATTCAACTCAATTTCTGATGGTTCTGAGTGATAGTTCTATATTTTAGTTGTAATTTTGATGTGATTGTGTGTTTACCTATGCTGCCATCCTGACTGGAAGTTTCCAGCTATTCTTGATTGAATGGTAGATGAGGGAACCTTTTGGAAAGTGCTAGATGTTCTAAATTTGGTTTAGATGGTGGTTTACATCAGTGTATATATATGCAAAAATTTACCCAGCTCTTCTCTTAACAGTTGTATACTTTATTGTGTGTGTTATAGTTTTTTAAAAAGAAAACAAAATAAAAGAAAGAAAAATGAGGTATTGATGAAGTATGAGGCTGATTAGTTTGCTCCAGACCTCTGTAACTTCTGTTTGCCTGCATGTTAACAGACAGTATTCTTACGGCTCTTGTTGCTGAAGTTTCTCATGATTTTTAGCTTCTTTCTCCTGCTCCCAACTTGCTCTGGAAAGATCTCTGGTCTGAGAGTCAGGAGACCTCTGCCATAGTCTCTCAGCTCTACTTGCCAGCTGTTTACTTATGGATTAGTTCAGAGAAGTCTATGGAATAGCTATCTCAGTCCCTCCTCCAGCTTTACCCAACAGGGTTTCCTGAACATCATGTTAAGTACAACATGTCGAAGAGTTTTAGAAAAAAATTGAAAGGGCCACCCACATACCAAGAATATTATTATCCTTGAACTACATGAAATTGATAGCAGCTACTAATTTGAATTCATATAAAGTGCTGCTATCAAAGACCATGCTGTGATTTCAAACAATCGGGGAGTGATTTATGAATCATTTTGCTCCTTGGCCTGGGCCAGTCAAGTAGTACATGAGGGTAACTCGTGTATAGGGAAATAGCATGATTACAGAAGCAGCCACTGTCAGGAAGCCTGCAGGATCCAGGCCACACACTGGGCAGCATCAGGGGTGCAGGATGATGGTTCTTTTCAAGGTGAAGCCCGTGTACTAATGTGGCTAAGTGAACAGGGCTCTGCTGAGGCAATCCAGTTCTAGTTCTGGCTCTTCTGCCAAATGCCTGTGTGATATGAGCAATCACTTTACTTCCCTGGACCTTAGTGTTCTAGGCTGCAAAATGGGGGCCTAGATGATGTCTTAGGTCCCATTCAGCTCTAATTTCTTATGTGTCTTTTCCATATAGCCAGTTCTTAATTATTTCTGTATGTGTGATATATGGTCAATTTTAAATCCTGGACTGGCTTCCTCTTTTCATGTGACTGTTTTCTATCCTTCCTGGTCTTTTTGTTCAGGAAATGAAAATTCATTTTTGAACAAATATATCCTTTGCAACTCTACTGCAAAAAATCACATTGTCTCTTAACAAACAATGTAATAAATTCTGGATTATCAATTATCCATCGTTTTGATTACCCAGCATCTCTTCCCACCATTAGTGCAGATGACTATAGCATCACCTGAAGATACAACCATTTCTCTGTCATCCTGCTGCACTTTCCCTATTGGATCCTCAGCGCAGCATGCTTTCCAAGCAGAGCTGAGCATTGGTAATGTTCTGTTTTAGGTACACAGAAAGGTTGTGAGGGTGGCTTGAGCAGTGCTTCCAGAGCTCAGGGTCTGGCTCAAGCCAGTGAGAATGCTGGTGTGAGAAGCAGGAATCCAGTGAGGACAGAGCCGCCAGCACTGGGGAGGTAAGCACCGAGGCACAGCATGACACACTGCAGGCTTCTTGCCTGGCCAGAGCATTTTAAGGCTGAATGAAAATAAATGCAGAGCCAAGGAAAAAATATCTCATTCTCCTTGCCCAGCCTGGGCAGAGGTCTTATTCTGCATGTGGCAGGACTCAAGGAAGGAAGAGAGGAGGGTTGATGGGGCCAGGAGAGGGTAACTCTGTCTGGGAAGGAGTTAGGCCCTAGCACTACTGCTCAGAGAATGGGGAAAAGCTGTGTGGCACCTTTCATTTTGCCGTTCTTCTAATGACTGTTTCTGCAGGGAGTTTTGTTTCTATCTCATGTTCCGTATTCTTCTGTGGGGGTTCTGTGTGTCAGAGGCCAGGAACTAGGCCAGGCATCAGCCTCTGCAGACACTCTTTCTCCCTGGCACACCCACCTCTTTGGAGACTAGTCCTGGTTCCTGCTTCTAGGCTGTCTCAACCTTTTTCTCTGAAGTCAAGTCCCTTCTCTCTCTGTCCCTTCTGCCACTCGCTTATTTGATGTGGGAGTTGATTTCTGAAGCTCCTCATAGATGATGGCGTGACTGACCACTTCACTGACCAACTGAAGTGGTCCTCCTTTCAAGGCAGGACCCCGAGGGCAGCAAATGCTGGGTGTGCCACCGTGTGCAAGCTGGATGGGATCTGCATCCTAGGAGCTGTTTTCCAATCTGGTGGTGCAGGTTGTTCTTTTGTTTCTATTTTTCCTCGACTATCCTTAATGGTGACAAAACTTTGTTCTTTGAATGCTAATTTGATTTTTGGAAATAGCCCAACTTCATTTGGGGAAATCTAGGGAAGAGGGAACCAAATCTGGCAAGCTGAGTGATGGTGTTGTTAGTATTAAAAAAAAAGAGCAAGGTTTAACCATGAAGTAATGACATAATTTGCTTGTTTTTATTTTAAAATGACAGTGAAGGCTATTCCCAAGAGGAGATAAAATTTAGCATCTGCTGCGCTAAGCGCATGGAGCCCAAGGGGGCAGCTACAAGGACAGTCCCCATTTCCCTGTTCAGTGGGGGAGGGCATGGGGCTTGCTCATGGGTCTGCAGCTTTGTGGGAGGCCCGGGGGCTCTCTGTGACTGCAGACCTTCTCCTGTGCCTTGAAGGGAGGGAGGGGCAGACAAATTTGGGGCTGTTGCCAAGTCCCCTATGGACCTCTATTCAGATGCTGGGGAAGGAGATTGAATAGCGAAAGACTCTGCATGAGGGAGGACTGCCTGATGCTGAAAGAGCTCGCCCTGAGCCAGTGGACCTGTCTAGACCCACAGGAAATAAGTTTGAGAGGGGCAGGAATAGGACAGTATGTTCCCACTGTAATTCAAGAGAACCTTTTCAAATTTTTTTTTAAGATTTTATTTATTTATTTATTTTTAGAGAGAGGAGTAGGGAGGGAGAAAGAGCAATGTATGGCCTCTCAAATGGCCCTCATTGGGGACCTGGCCCGCAACCCAGGCATGTGCCCCGACTGGGAATCGAACCAGGACCCTCTCTCTGGTTCCCAGCCCGCACTCAGTCCACTGAGCTACACCAGCCAGGCTCAAGTTCTTTTTAAAGAGCTAGGGTTTTTTGGGTTTTTTTTTTTTTTGTTTGTTTGTTTTTGTTTTTTTTTTTTTTTTTTGATAGAGTTGGGCGAGGGGTTTTAGAGTTGAGGTCTGGGCTGTGAGCAGCCCTCTGGGGCAGTCTTGTTCCCAGGGACCCAGGCTGTTTTTCAGGACAGTGACGGAAGACACTGGGGATGTCCAGACGGCTGCTGAAGAGAGCCCTTGCCCAAAGCTGTGAACAGCCAGGAAGTTTTTCCTTGAAAGGGTAGGGTCCTTGATGATGAATAACGTAGGAACATTCTGAACGGTTAGCTGCTGAACTCAGAGTCAGCGAGGGAGGGAACTGATACAGAGTAAGCATCTACTGTATACCAGGCATTTACACACAGTATGTCACCCTATGTAAGGTGGACATTACAATCCCCATTTTATAAGTGAGAAAATAGAGGCACAGATACGAAGCCACTTGCCTTGGTCTCCTCACTGCCTTCTCCCTTCTCAACTGCCAGCACACTCATTCAATCTTTACACTCAGCACATTGCATTATGATTATTTGCTCACTCCTAGAGATTTTAATGGAATTGGTTTGGGATGGGGCCAGGGTTTGGTGTTATTTTAAAGGCTCCCCAGGTGATTTTAATGTGCAGCCAGTGCTGAGAACTGCTGGTCTAGATCATAAGGTTTTTGTTTTTGTGTATCCTCAGAGTCTAGATCAGTGCTCCTCAAATTTGAGTGTGTGTCAGAATTACTTAGAGAGTTTGTTAACACATTTCATACTGCATAGAAATCTCTAAGACATACGCCAGGGACCGCAGGATTTTGGGCAAACTGCACGTTAATTAAATCATCTCGTGATGCGGTCCTTAACAGATGGCGCGGGAAACACGAGAAAACTTGTGAGCGGTACGGAAAGTGTTAAAACACGCGTTGCTGATTCTACTCTCAGAGTTTCTAATTCAGCAGGCTTAGGGTTGGCTGAAGAATTTGTTTTTCTAACAAGTTCCCTTGTGCTGATGCTGCTGGAGTAAGGACCACACTTGGGGAGCCCCTGATCCTTAAAACAAGAGTAGGTCCTTAGGAAATGCTGATTGAATTGGGCACATCACCAAATTTCCCAAGGATTTAAACCCTAGCCTGTCTGGTAGCAAAGCCGTGACACTAGGCTGTCTCTTCAGGAGTCTGAGTAGAACAGCGCCAGTAGGACTGATGTTTACTTAACTTTGGTGAGGAGGGTAAGGTTTGTTGGTCTTTATAGTTTCCTCGCAGGAGAGATAATACTAGTTACCTGTCAGGAAACCTAGTGGCTGTTGGAACACAGAATTTCTGGGGAGTGGTTCAAGGCAGCTACGAGATCCTGGAGTTATCACCCAGGACATAGCCTTCTGGTGCAGGGTATGACCTGGGAAGGGGTGGTCACAGATGTGCGCATCCCAGAGTGTTTGTTATAAACATGGTGACACTGCTTTAAAGTTACACCTTGTTCGTGCTCCACAGGAAAGTCAGAAGACTTTCAGGAAACATGGTTTAGTGATGTCAGCAGTGGAGGAGTAGGGTCCCAAACAATCCTGGATGAGTAGGCGAAGGGTCGGTGGGGGAGAGCAGCTGTGGGAGTTTGGGTAACTGGAAAGGTTATTTCAGGCCAGGCCAGGGCAGGGATGGGGTGGGAGACAGCTATGATGGTGAATACAGCAGAGGGTGTGAGGAGGTTCCATTCTTCTGGAGGGGCATGCTTGAACACCTGGAGACTCAAGTCACCTGGTTTTGCTGCACAGTGAATAATTTTTAAAAATCAACTAAGAACAAATCTCCACATAAGTGCCTACCATGTGCACAACACTTTTATAGACGTTGTGTGGGGCATCAAACAGCTTAATGATACAATGCAGGTGATGTGTCAAACGGTTGAAGATGGTTGGTCTTTAATTTGGAGGGGGGGGAAGAGTTCTGTTGGCTGTGTGGCTGGGGAAAGCTGTGGGGAGGGTGGGTCTTCTGGTCTTAGCAGGAGGAGTGTGAGATGCGCAGTGATAATGGAGTGAGTGAAGGTGTGGAGTATGGCTCTTGATGTGTGAATAGCTTTGTGGGAAGTAACAGCAAGGATGTGGATGGAAAGGGGAAATGAATGTAAGGAACCTTGTTCTGGATTGTTGTCCTATTCCTCCCTCAAAGCATGAGAGCTGGGATTCTTGGGGAACACCCCAAGGGTCTCTGTCTCCTGGCAGTTGATACTGATTACTTCTTTTTTTTTTCCATCCTCACCTGAAGATATGCTTATTGATTTTTAGATAGAGAGAGAAAGGGAAAGAGAGAGAGAGAGAGAGAAAAACATCGATGTGAGAGAGAAACATCAATCAGTTACTTCCGTATGCGCCCTGACTGGGAATCAAACTTGCAACCTAGGCATGTGCACTGGCCAGGAATGGACCTGCAGCCTTTTGGTGCATGTGACAATGCTCCAACCTGTTACTGAACCCAAACAGCAGGGAGGCGGGGGTCCTACCACTCGCCACCTACCAGGCAAATCTCCAAAGATGGAGTTCGGTGGAAAAGAAAGGAATCTTTTATTTAATGGCATGTTTCTGCCTAAAATATCTGGGTAACGAAAGTAAGAGGAAAGGAAAAGTCAGACTATGACATCAAAAATAGCTATTTAAATATTTGTCATTACAACTACTATATAGGTTCAAGAACTGAAAATATGTAAGAACAAAAATCTGTTCACAGTGCTGACGATTGTCACCAAGGTCTTTGGAAATCTCGGCAAGTTTCTGCCTCAAAGCCCATACCCTCTAAGGCACGGAAAGAAAAATCACCCTGTAACCCTCTGCCAGCCTAGTTCAAGGTTGCACCGGGAGCCTCTTTTCCCACCCCAAAGTAGCATAAATGTAGGTGGCTTAGCTGGCCTCCAGTCGCTGTCTAGCTTCAGGCATCTTTCCAAGTCTGTGCCCCAAAGCCTCTACTCACAGGCTCACACTGGCCACACTGTTGGCAGGCCTGCTGGTGACCATTGACAAGTCCTGCTGGGGGAGGGGAAAAAATGAACTTCCTTTTCACTTCCTGGTGATCTCTGGTTAAAAAAATTCTCTCCCAGAATCCCATGCGTGCAGAAAACCAGTAGGAGTGTCCAGCCTTCCAACCAATGAGGGCCAGTGTTGGCCATGTTTGCCTTTTCCCCTCTTCCGGCCCCCATGCTTACCAAGGGGGCAAAGTCCCCAGTCATGACTGCACAGCACAAGCCCCTCCCCCATTTTTGGGGTGCGGGGCTGTGTACCTCCATGACAACTGAGGCACTCCGTCATGGCCTAATTACTTATTAAGAGAGAGTCTCCAACAAGTCCTCAGAGACAACGTTTCATCTTGTTCTAAACTCTACCAGAGATATCAGAGGTTGAAAGGAGAAGTTCTTCCCTTTTAGGGATGGGAAGACTGATGTCTAGAGAAGGGGAAGGGCTGAACGTCATGCCCTGGGTATGGGTTGGATGCAGAGCATGACTGAGATGGCTATCTGAATGGAATGGTGTCTGCTGAGGGCAGGGGTGAAGGGCAGTCTTCCCTGACTACCACTGGGGCGTGGATGCTTGATCCTAGGTTTTCTGTGCAGTTGATGTCTTCGTGAGTCTGGGCTGGAATTATGAAGAACAAGATCAGAACAGCCCTAGTCAGGACATCAGGCCCCCGGACAACTCCCAGTGGCCCCAGCAGGCTGGTACCTCAAGGTCCTGTCCTGGGTGCTGTGTCCTGGCACTGTGGTTTCAGGAGTCCCCCTCCACAATTCATCTTACGTTCCCCCTCTGACTATCTTCTCTCTGACCCTCTTCCCACCTCTGACCCCAGTGGGATCTAGATATTTAATCAGAAGCGCAAAGCCTTCTCTCCCTGCTGCATTGGCCATTAGACCATGACTTAGCGGTCTTTGGAGGGGCCCACTCTTTCCTACCACTGCTTTCAGAACCATTCATGCCTCCCCCGACTTTGAAATCAGCCCTATGTAACTGAAGGAGCAGGAGGGGAGGGTGTGTGTTCTCTACTCCACCAGTGGCGTCACACACAAGTATTTATACCGAAGGGTAGTGTTCCATCGCCTTGGGAACTTTCTTGCACAGGTTCTGGCACTCAGAATATCTGACAAATCTCCATGTTTCATGTTCAATGGGCAAAGAATGGAGTTGTAGGCCACAGGGTAAATATCAATGAGCGGGGTGGACCAAAGATTAAAAGGGTGACTAGGACGACATGTAAGAAACTGCTGGGGTCACAAAGGATTCACTCCAGTTCTTTCCCTCTCCTGTCTCTTCTCCTACCGACTTCCCTTGTGTAGTCATATCTCCCCCTTCTATGACGTTCCTGGGGCCTCTTGGTTATCTTCGGGTGTCACTGAGCCAGCAGCACGAATAGGGGTGCTCCTATGGGCAGTGTTCTGCTGGTTGCTGAAGGGAAGTGGTGGACTCAAGGACCAATGCTTGACATAAAAAAAAAGATTTCATTATTTCTTTTTTAGAGAGGGGAAGGGACGGAGAAAAAGAGGGACAGAAACATCAGTGTGTGGTTGCATCTAACATTCACCCTACTGGAGACCCGGCCTGCAACCCAGGCATGTACCCTGCCTGGGAATCGAACCAGCGACTGTTTGGTTCTCAGGCCTGTGCCTAGTCCACTTAACCACACCATTTAGGGCCCAACGTGTGACTCTTCATCATGGCTTTGATCTTCAGAGAGCTCCCTGCTTGTTGGGGGCAGAGTGAAGGATTTGCACCTCCATAGCACTTCTTCTCAGAGGAAAGGCAGCATATTGGTGTGAGGGAGCCCAAAGGTTGGGAGTGTGGTGTTCTCTGATGTTGTTCATCTATGTGTCTATGATGGTACATAAAATATAATTGTGAGGTAGCGGAAAGACCGCATTGCAAAGAAAACTGGTACAGATTGGGCAAAGGCAGATCAGGGAGGATGCTGGAGGGCCTGCAGTGGGAGGGGTTGGTGAAGCTGATGCAGAGCAGGAAAGTGCCTGTGTGGCAGAGGAGTGCTCTCCTCTCAGGGGTCTGTCCACGGAAATTTTTCCTGTGATGTGGTCCTCTGTGAGAATGCCTCCTTGGTTACGGGAGACCACGGTGATGAGGAGTCAAAGGGCCCTGAGGTTGATGGCATTCCCTTTAAGTTGGTCTCTGGAGAAAACATGCTGAACAAGTGCTTGTGTGTCAAAATCAGGGTGTAGCTATCGAGTAAAAGCTTCCTTGGAAACACAACAAAGTACTGTGCCTTCTGTAGCTTCCTATGATGTGACCCTCTTGAGCCACACTTTTGCGAGCATTTTAATACAGTAGCTTCTTTTATTATGTCTGCAATTTATTTTCACTGGCTATGTGCTAGCCCTGTGTGGTAGGGGCTCTTCGGAACCATTCCTTCCCGCTTACTGAGAATGGTGGGACAGGGTCCCTCTGTTTTGTTAGGGACAGGATGAGTGCAGAGAAGAGAAAGGCAGACCTGTGGGGCATAGAGAGAAGGAATACAGGAGTGGTCCTACTAGGGCACCTGGGGTTCTGTCACAGAGGGGTTTCATGTGAGGTATAGTCATTGGCCTTCAGTCCACTGAGGAGTGAGGTAGAACCCTGGGGTTTTGTTGTTAGGAGATCTTGGATCATCTTTGAAGCAACAGTTTCAGGAGAGTGCTGGGGTCACAAGACAAGTATAGCTGGGCAAAAAGGGGAAATTTCTGCATCATCTGGAAGTGCTTCCTGACTCTGACCTCAGTCTTTCCTGGTGCACCTTGATCCTTTTCATTTTGCTCCCATGGGAGGTAGAGAAGGCTTTTCTATGGTGTTTGTGATACCCTCAGGAGAGGAACTGCGCCCCTGACTCTCATATTGTACCTCCAAGGCCCCACATTATCACATGCAGTTCCAGCCAGCTGGGTCACCTCTTCTTTGACTCCCCCTTCCATTCAGTGATCAGGGCTGATCCCTGGTGAGGCTATAAAGGTCACTCTTCTAGGTCCTTTTGCACTCTGGTTTCTAACTCATTTCAACCAGTGATCTTAATTCAAAAACTCTCCCCTCTTCTTCTCCAACACATAAAACTTTTGCTACTCCAGACAACTCACAAATTAATGCACATTTTGTTACATATGATTGGTATCAACTCAATGGGTTATTCCTCATAGGATATTTGTCTTTTATTTTTTTAAGATTTTATTTACTTAGTTTTAGAGAAAGGGGAAGGGAGAGAAACATCAATGTGTGGTTGCCTCTCACATGGACCCCACTGGGGACCTGGTCTGCAACCAAGGCATGTTCCCTGACTGGGAATCGAACTGGTGACCCTTTGGTTCACAACCCGCGCTGAATCCACTGAGCTACACCAGCCAGGGTTGTCTTTTAAAAGAAGCTTGTTAAGCTAAATACATAAGTCTCTTATGGTAGAATTTTATTGCTACTGAAAGGTGCAGGTGATATTTTGGGCGCCATGGGGTACATTTGCAGAACAGCAGTTATAGCCCCTCTCTGCAATATAGATCTTATCATGACCTTATCATAGAATTCAGTTCAAGATGCCCCAGATCCAGCTTTAGGGGAAACATGATCAACATTTGGCAGGCAGAAGGAGAAACTGACTTATTATGTGTGCTATCCCAGAGAGTATAACTAGGCCTGCTAGTATATATTAGTGAAAAAACTGCATCAGTGGGAACTGAACATAATGGAAAGGCCTGCTAAGGGTTGGGGTGGAAGGGGCTAACGTTAACTGATGTCTGTATGTCCTGCATTATGCCAGGTACTCGACGCTTGTCTTACTTACTCTTCAGAGAGGTTGAGTAACTTGCCCATGCTCACTCAGATGGAAGAGTGTAATTCTTACCCAGACCTTTTTGACTTCAAAATCTGATGCCTTCTTTCTATTCCAAAATGATGGGCAAGGTGATTCCCCCTGTGATTCCCTGTCCCTGGCAAAGGCTGATGATCCTGCATTAGAGCACAGACGGGATTCCTGCTTGGAAAGGGAAGTGAACTCCATCCTTCTAGGCTTGACCTTGTTTGAGAGCCTCACTGGCTCTATTTATGGGAATAATTAAGAGTTCGCCCAGGGATTTCATTTCCATGCTTGTGACTTCTCTCATCAGGACATACAGTTCCTAAGTTCTGGAGCAGCTGTCCTGTCTTTCCTGGCAACTTAAGGAACAGGGTACGGCAGCTGATCTCATCTTGGGTGATGGGTGAACCTACCTCTATTCCCCCAGCCTCAGGTTTCCTTTTCCTGAGTTTGTGATTCCTGATTTTTTCATTTGGATATCTAGAGGAACCTTACAGAATGTCTAAAACGGAACATCACCACCCTCCCTCAAAGTTTTATTTTTTGCTGGATTTCTCTAGTTCTGAATATGGCACTATCGTTCTCCTGGTTTGAAGTTTGGGTTGACTTTTATTCTCCACTTCTGCTGCTTCCCAGCCACTAGGAATTTTATGTTCATCCTGAAATACCCAGGAAACTAGTCCTCCCTTGCCATCCTCAGGGTCACTCCATAGTTCTGACCCTCATCATCCCATGCCTGTTAGTCCTTTCCCTGGCCCTCTGAGCATTGCTGGTTTCCTTTACGTAAGCCCTCTGATCAAAGATCAGACTTTATCAGCCTAGGCTCCCCAGTTTTGCCCAACCCAACTGGTCTATACTGTCTCCCAGCAGCTCTCTTCTAACACAGAGAGCATATTTCCTGCTTTTGCTCCCATGGATGAGATTTTTTCTCTCCCAAATGTTCTTACCTCTCTTCCTCTCTCCCCACCTGTTCCCCCTTTGAATCCTTAAAGCCCACATCCACTCCCCTACCTCCACGGAATCTCTTGTTGCCACTACAGTTGGAAGCAACACTCCCCCCATTTAAACTGTACTATGATTTATTTTGGTGTGCCTTCTTTGGCACTTTTTATAGCATTTCACTAATTGTTAATTTTCACATTTTATCTCCTTATTTGCAAATTAATTCAGGGCAATGACTGTTTTATATACGGTATTCTTCCCCACAGCATTTAGCACAGTGCAGAGTGTCGGTCAGGGGATTGCCTGGTGCTCCTCCTTTCTGCTTACCACACCTCCAGTCTCTCACAGCCCCATCCATGCCCCCAGGAATCTTCCCTTGATAACCCTGACGATTTTTCAGGCTATCATTGTCTTTGCCCAGGCTGCTTCCCCCAGGCCTGCTCAGAACCCCATGCCTATCCAAGAAGGCTCTTACCATCTTAGAAAGCTGTGGAATCCAGTGGAAGGTACACAGGTGTGGAGCCAGGTGGGTCTGTGTTTGAGTCTTGAATCTGCTCCTTACTAGCTGTGTGACTTTGAGCAAGTTACTCAACCTCCCTGAGTGTAGGCTTTTTCAATTCTGAAAATTCTTTATCGTTAGATAACAGGCCTGCAATAAACATTAGTCTCCGTCCCCAACTCCATCTTCAAATCTTCCCTTTTCCATGCAGTCTTTCCTGACTATTCCTTTTGATATTCAACTCTGCATCCACTGACATCGGTAGCATTCATAATGTCAAAGGCTTAGGCATTCAAACCTCGAAAGATTGCTTAATTTAAGTCTCTCATTTTAGATACCAGGCCACTGAAGCACAGAGACCTCCAGTGACTTGATGCAGGCTGCCCAGAGCCCATGGCGTCCCAGCCAGGTCTAGCACTTAGACCTGAGTCCCAGCAGGTATCCGTCAGCACACAGTACATGCCCTCCCTTAGCCCCAGGGCTATCTCTACCCCCATGACATCCTGCACTGGCAGAGTGAACGTGGAGGATGTGCTTAATAAATACTTGTTGATGGACTGCTTCTGTGAGTGTGTGTCTTACTGCTCTAGTGGACTCTATGTTCCCCCAGGTGGGAACATGCCAGCCTTTATGGTGGTGTTCGTCCTTTTTGGTATTCAGTACAGACCTGGTTATAATAACTGAAGGTTAATTTCAGGCCACAGAACAAGGGTTTCGCATCCAGGCAGGAGGTCTGCTCTGTGGTTCCTGGGGCTGTCCCCACAATATTCTGACTACCTCTGGCGAGCATGGTTCTGTGCAGTGTCCATCTGTGAGCAGCTCCAGGCGAGAGGCCTATGTGTGTAGCCGTGGTGCTCTCTGTGCACCACTTTGCCTCCCACTCTGTACTCCTCTGTCCTCCCCCTGCCTTCCCCCTGCTCTCATCTCCTCCCCCCACCTACTCCCTGCTTAGAACTGCTGCTCTGCTGGCTCAGGCTCGAATAAATCATCATGGTTGCGTAGCAACGAGTTTGGTTTCCTTTAGTCCTCCTTCTCGTCCTCCTCCCACAAAAGTCCCTCAGCACTAAATTTAAGATAGTGTGTCAGAAGATGCCATTATCCCACAGATGTCTCTGAACCCCAGCATTGTTCCTTGTATAGCTGCTATATTTAGAGGGCAGAAACTGTTTTGTTTCCTTTTCTATTCCTTGCACCTAGTACAGTTCTTGGCACATAGTAGGTACTCAATAAATATCTACTGGATAATGAATGAATGAATCATTTCCTAAGATTCCCTACTGTTGAGAGGTGTGTCTGGGACAGGGAAATATTACTATGGACTCTGATGTGGTCCGTAATTCACCTCTCTTGGCTAGACACCTCCCTACTTCCTTTCTCCAACTACTTAAGCTGTTATAGCAAGGGAGGGCACATTATCTTCATATTTCACTGGCCCGTGGGTGGTGAATACATTTTCCCCTCTACTGGAAGCTGGTAGTTCAGTCAACCCTCATGGTTTACTGAGCCCAGTGGAGGTACCAGTCTAAAGGGGCTTCATGATTCTTGCCTTAGGAAGCTCATAGTATAAAGGGCGGGGGGCAGATTACTTTTTTTTTTTTTTTTTTGGTGACAGGAGCATGAGGCTTGCTTTTAGAAGATGATCCTCTGCGAGCTTTGAAGTCACAAAGTACTATGTTTGAATCCTAGTTCTGTTAATGGTAAGCTGTGTGGCCCTGGGTGGGTCCCTGAACCAAGCTCTCGGATTGTAAGGTTTGTGTGAGAAAATTCACAAATAGACTCTAGCAGAGTGCCAGGAAATAGAGGTGCTCAAATAGTGTCAGTTTCCTTTTCCTCTTTTAGTGGGGAAACGTACCAGAAAATGTCTGTTAATGCTACTGATGGAATGCTATCAATACGCAGGTGGGCAGGGAAGGAGAGACCCAGGGGGTGTCTGCTTTTGGGGGCCAGAGGGAGTGCAGTTCTCTAGACCTAATGTATTATTTTTCCTGGCTCAGTAAATAAGTATTGGATTTCACAGCTTACTTCCCATATACCCTGTGGTCATCTCCTTCCAAACATCCTCATGTAGCATCCTAATCGACTCAGTGTAAGCCTCAAGGAGAAGTGGGAAACTGGGGCCCAGAGGAAGAGTGAAAGCTCCGCTGCTTCTCTGGGGTTATAGAGATAAGTTTGAAGAAGGATGGGGAGGGGCCTCTTTTCAGCTAAAAATAACTGAGGGAGCAACCAGAGGTCAGAAGCTGGGGCAGCCCCAACTTGCTCAGCTAAGCTGTTCCCTGCCCCTTGAGATGGGCAGTGGACACTGCCTGATCCTTCGTGTCACCTGTGCCTGCCCACAGTGGGCAGCCAGCATCTCTTTTACCCTTCCAGCCTTGCACATTACTTTGCTCCCTCCCCCACCTCCTCCTGTTGTCCTTACATACTGCCTTCGTACCTGTCATCATGCTCTTCTTCACCCACACAAGAGCATTCATATACCAGATGTTTTATAAACCAGTTACTTTGTACGAAGTGTTCTCAGGCTTCTGTCTTCTGGAAGTGTATAGCCTGAGATAGCATCCTGGACCCATGGACCACCAGAAAAACAATCAAAGAACAACCGTTAAATAAACACAAAATAGATGAGATAACATGTTCCCATCCTTTATGAGTTGAGGCCAGTGGTATTTGTGGAAACTTCTGGGTGTGTATTCAAGAAAGCCCAGGAGTTTCCTGCTTAAGCAAGGTGGGGATAAGCTAAGCCAGTGGTTTCCTAGGGCCAGTGCTCCAGGGGAGAAACACGCCCGTCTCTCACCATCAGGAGGCTGTAAGCCAGGTGCTTTCTGGCTGGAGTAAGTTTAGGCTGGACCTTGGGAGAAGATGCATACTGGAGCTATTGGAGGAGAATGGAGTCAAGACCATCTCCACATTTGCCAAAGACTCATTCTTATCTATTGATTAATTGATCAATGAAATAAACCTTTGATCCAGCCATTTATCCACTCAACAAAAATTTAAGGAACATCTGCTGAGTACCAGAGTGGATGGGAGGATATTCCAAATCAGTGTTTTTTCATTCTAGCTGCACATTGGACTTACTTGTGGAACCTGAAAAATGCTGATGCTCAGGTTTCACCCCAGAAAAATTATATTAAAAAATATCTAGGTCTAGGAGCCAGGGTAGAAAACCACTGGTATTAATGACCCCAAGTCTCCTTCCTATATAACACTACCACTCATTGCCTCTTTTTAGTTATGGCTGCTCTTGCCTTCTGACTGATGTGACGAAGATGTGACATGAGGTCACTGAGATACAGCCAACACTCCATAGCCAGTTCACATAAGTGACTATTGAGCAGCTATTATTCGGCCTAACATTAGAGAGGCACAAAGGTGTGGATAACAGTATCCCCTGGAAGTAACTTAATATATGTACTTCATTTCCTTGAGTGTTTATCTGGTGATGAAGAACCAGTTCTTGTAATGAATGGGATTTTTCTGTGATTTGAACTGCCTTGTCCCTGGTGCATTTCAGTTAAATGGAGATGAAGCAGGTGGTAAAAAAAAGATACAGGAAAAGGTGGAAGGCAGCCAATACGGGGTGATGCTAAGGGGACAAAATGTGTTCACCAGGTAGGCTTTCACAAATGCACTATCTAGTTGCTTAAGTTGTGAAAAGGTAAACATAAATAATGTGCCTATTTCCTTTTTGGATTATCAGCAAGGATTTGAGCCCCAATGAGACACCTGTCCAGTGCTGGGTACAGTGGACATGACCCTGGCATTCAAAGAACAGGCAATCTAGCAGGGGAATTAAGATTAATATAAAGAAATAGAGATTTTACGTACTCAGTTGTGTTTTATGACTGTAAGGTTATTAGGAGTTTGAAGAAAGGAGGTATAAGAAAGATGCTACTTAAAGCATGGTCCATGGCACAACCCTGTCAAATGTTCATTATCAGCCGGTAAAGCCAAGTGTGGAAATTTGAAGAGAAGCCTTTAGAAACTTTTATAGCAATTTGCCAGAGCGATTTTGTCTGTTGAATCTAAAAATTTAAAAAATGGGCCTTATATTTTGTTTTCAAAATTGCATTTCTTTAGTAATTCATTTTCAGTATATTTCTACAAAACTACTAGTCTGTGACAGATTGAAATAAAAAACATGAACAAAAAACCAAAGCAAACTGGCCCTTGACCACAGAAGGTTTGGGAGCCCCTGGACAGGAGAAACTGGCAATCGGAGATGTCATGGAATGCTGGAGAGCTCCGATGCGTGGGAAAAGGCAGATGTTCTATCGAATATTCTGAGAGTGTGTCCTGATAACCTAGATCTTACTCTTGGAGCCTCTAAGACCATGAATATTTATTGTTTTTTTTGGTGGATACTGGAACTTTATCCATGCTTTTTATATGATTGGTAATGAATATGTCATTGACTCCTTTCACAACCTTATGTGATAATCATGCTTGTTACCACCTCTGTTTTGCAGAGGCCTGAAGAGGCCAAAAAATTCCCAGGCTACCACAGCTGCTGAGTGGCAGGCCTGTATGGTAGAGCCATCTATACTGGACTCCAGGGCCTGCTGTCACCCTGGTTGTCACTCCCTAGGTGACAAGAAGCATGGGCCGCAGACTGCCCATCCAGACAGTGCAGAATAGGAGTGAGGAGAAGGTCCTACAGATTTAGTTCAGGGAGCCCAGGGTTGTCCTTCCAGAAAGTCCTACCTCCTAGGAAGGGGTAGGGTGTGGGCCTTTACAGTTCTGCTCTTTCTTCTCCTGCATGCTTATTTCCAGAGGTAGATGGGCCCACTCTGGTTTGGGGCTTTTATTAGACTCTATACTATCTTGTCAGTATCTTTTTTTTTTAAGATTTTATTTATTCATTTTTAGACAGAAGGTAAGGGTACATCTGTGACAATTGATGAACCAACATTGACACGTCATAATCACCCAAAGTCCACACTTTACATTAGAGTTAAGTCCTGGTATTGTACAAATTTTATGTGTTTTGATAGAAGTATAATGGCACAAGTATCCAACATTATAGTATTTTCACTGCCCTAAAAATCCTCTGTGCTTTGCCACTTTTTCTACCCCTCCTTGCTAACTCTTGGCAACTACTGATCTTTTTACTATCTCATAGTTTTGCTTTTCCCAGATTGTCATATAGTTGGAATCATATAGTGTATAGCCTTTTCAGATGGGCTTCTTTCATTTTGTAATATGCATTTAAGTTTCCTCTATGTCTTTTCATGGCTTGACAGCTCATTTCTTTTTAGTACTGGATAGTATTCCATTGTCAGAATGTACCACAGTTTGTTTATCCACTCATGTACTGAAAGATATCTTGGTTGCTTCCAAGTTTTGGTAGTTATGAATAAAATTACTATAAACATTGGTGTGCAGGTTCTTGTGTGGACATAAATTTCCAACTTTTTTGGGTAAATACAAGAAGCACAATGTAATCTCCATTTTTTTTTCTTTCATATTCTGGGTTCCATGCTTTAAGAGAAGCATCAACAAGTCATAATATATATGGAGGAGGAAGAGGATGGGTATTCTGGAAGCCAGAACACATCCAGATTGTTCTAATGAATATTAGGACAAGAGCGAGCTTCTTGTGTGCAGAAGTCATGTGTTATTTAGCTTTCCTGTCTTAGCACCTAAAGCAGTGTGAGGCACTTTGTTGACCCTCAGCAATTGTTTATTAAAAATTGAATGTTTGATTCAGAGCAAAAAACGTTCATATAAGCATACTGGCTGCCTTCCATATTGCGGGCCTCCACTGTGGAGGAAGGGTGAGATTTATGCCACCTGTTGCTCTTTGGGCAGAGCTAGTATTAGTTAATGAGGAAAAGACAGATGAAGAAACACCCAGCTGGATTTAGGGAAGAACTTGACCGAGAATGGGAAATAGTCAGCTCCTCTCTTCTGGAAGTATTTAGTCAGTACCAGATCATCACAAATACAGTGGAAATTCTTGCATTTTATTGGTATTGGGCCAAATGGCTTTAATGGAATTCTTACCGGTTTCTTGTTTCTGAGATTCTAAGAACATGCAGACAAGGACAGAAATAAGGCAATTGGGAAGGGGGACCAGTTTATTGGTAGAGGATATTCATGGAGTTTGAGATGACAGCAATACATTTCCATGGAAGAATGGAAGACATGGAAGAATGTCTGTATATTTTGTGAAGATTGTATTTGCTCTTTAAAAGGACAAATCATAGGCAGCCGCATATAAAACCGTTTACTGAAGCTTCTCTGTGTAACCTGTGGAATTTGCCAAAGGCAACATCTGGAGGTAACCTGATAATCAGACACTAATCCTTTCGGGCAGCTTTCAGTCCTAGAGAAAATTGTGGGAGTTGGATTCTGACTACAGCTGACGTGTTTTTGTCATGTTAATCACTTATTAAAATTAAGGTTATTGCAATTTCTATTCCAGGAAGTGAATTAGGCACTGAGTTAATCAGGTAACTTCCAGGTGAGAAAGAGAAAAAAAAAGCGTTCTTAAATTAGGCTGTCTGAGAAGGTTATTATATATTCATGCATGATTATCCTATGAGGTATGAATTTAGATGATTTATGTTTTAATTTCATTTTAGCTGCCAAGGAAGTCACACAAACTGTTCATGTCACACGTTTTTAAAAACTCACAAAAAGAAAACTTTTATTACCCCTTTCATTTAAATGTATGGAGTAGGGAAAAGGACTACCATTTATTGCCTACTTTGTGCCAGGAACTTTCCATATATTATTTCATTAATTTTCACAGTGATTCTGATGATAGGTATTGTCATTGCTACTTTATGGCCAAGAAATTAAAGCTCAGAGCAGATAAGTAACTTGTTCTGGGACACACATCTAGTGAAAAGTAGGGTTGGGATTCAAAGCCAGATCTGTTGGACTTCAAAGCCAGTGCTCTTTTTGCTGTTTAGTATTGGTGAAATCCCATCTCTAGCAGAATCCAAACCTACTGTGTTCATCAGTAGATTTCAGAACTCTATCTTATTTTCAAACCCGTTGGAGTCAGTTTCCTGTGTGCAGGAAAGCCTGCCCAGATACCACATTTCCACCATTGCTGATGACCTTTTTGTAGTGGTCAGGCTGAGCCATTTGACCATTGCCTCACTTAACAGCTAGCTAATTGCCCCCAGCCCTGTCTCCTACCCCTGCCCCCTTCCTCCTCCCAGTGCGTCTGTGATGCATGATCCTGAAGGTGTGAACACTGTTCTTGGGCTGGGGCACAGTTTCCAGGTTGCCTGCTGCCCATTGTCTAATAATCCTAGCCTAACTTTTTTCAAGTCTAGGGATTGTGTTCTCATTCTCATAAGCAGGCTTGGAGAGAAGCCAGGAAGCCTCATGGTACAGGAAACAGCACTGTGCCTGGATGTGCTTTGCCCTGCCGTGTGACTTACCAGTCCTGTAGCTTTAAGGAGTCCCTTAGCTCGCTGAACCTGTTTTTTTCACCAGATAAAACGAGATAGTAATAACCTCTTCTGTTTTTTTTTAGGGTGAGCATGAGACTCAGATGATACTAGAATCTAGGAGACTTTGTAAACCATAGACATTGTACAAATATAAGTCCAGTGCATGAAAGAGAATGATCCCATGCCCCGGAAAAGCTTTCCTCTGGAAGGGCCAGAAGCCAGCACACACATCAGGGTAGGAAAACATGAGCTCCTTCTGGCCAGCCAAGCTCTTTCACTAGTGCAGGTTTGTCTCTCTGGCCCCCTCTCGTTCCTTAATAGCATGGCTGTGTTTCTTGGCTTGGATTGTGGAGATAATTGCTCCCAATCTTCCCTTTTCAATGAGTGCGAGGCTATTAGACCTGAACGATAACCACTGGCTAAAAGCCTTCCAAAGATTCTGATTGGGTAGACCATGTTCTCCTCAGCATAATTTGCTTGCTGGTTATGTAAATATTAGGATTGTTAATCTTCATTAGTGGGTGTTAGCCAAGAAAAATTGTATTTTTTAAAAACCCATATATTAACAGGGGAAAGAAAATAAAAGTAAACCAAGCAAAATTTAACAATTTTAATGTCCTAAAAGCTTTCAATGAAGACTAAAAAGCCTCTAATGTGTATTTGTTCAATAAATAAGACTATAGCTTCCAATTCTTTTTGAAAGTGGGACATACATCTTAAATTAAAAAGAAAATTTTCTAATGTGAACCTTAGAAACTATAAATTTTGCTGTCATTTAAGAGGTTTGGATTTGCAGTTTTCATGGATCCCCCCCCCACATAGACTTTATGTCTTAAATTCATTTTATGTTTATGTTTTTTTATTATAAACTTTTTACTGAAGATTTACATACATACGGAAAACTATACAAATCTTAAGTGTACAGCTCAATGAATTTTTACCCAAGTGTAGAGCTCTTGATTTTTACAAATCAAGAAACCACATTACCAACACCCCAGATCACTTGTCCCCCAGTGTCCCTTTCCATTAAGTAGTCTCTCCTCTCAGGGTAATCTCTAGGGTGACTTCTAGCACCATAAGCTTAGTTTGTCTGTCTTGAAGCTTATGTAAATGGAATCTTAAAGTACATACTATTTTGCATCTGTCCTCTTGGTCAACATTATATGGGACACATTACTCCATGTTGTGTTAGCAATCATATATTATTTTCACTGTTATGTAGAATTCTATTGTATATACAGTTAGCCCTTAAATAACACTGGGATTAGGGATGCCAACCTTTCCTGCAATTGAAAATTTGCATATAATTTTTGACTGCCCCCAAACTTAACTTCTAATAGCCCACTGTTGACTAGAAGCCTTACCAATAACATAAACCAGTTAACACATATTTTGTATATATGTATTATATACTGTATTCTTACAATAAAGCTAGAGAAATGAAAATGTTATTCATAAAATCATGTTAATGGTTTTCCTGAAAAAAAAATTCACATATAAGTGGACTTGTGCAGTTCAGAACCATGTTGTTTAAGAGATACCATATTTTTCGGACCATAAGACACACCTAGGGTTTAGAGGAGGAAAATAGGAAAAAAAATTTTGAAGCAAAAAAATGTGGTAAAATATTTAATAACATCAATAATATTCAGACTATAATTCAGCTACATTTGGACTGTAAGACACACCCCCATTTTCCTCCCAAATTTGGGGAAAAAGGTGCGTCTTATAGTCTGAAAAATATGGTAACTATTTGTATCACAATTTATTCATTTTACTGTAAAAGGAGTATGAGTTGTTTCTAGTTTGGGGCTATTGTGACTAAAGCTCAGTGAACACTTTTGTATAGGTCTAGTGAAGAATATACATGTCCAATTTTGTGGTGTGTATACCTAAGAGTAATTACTAAGCTACAGAGTATGAGTATGTGTAGCTTCACTAAATGCTGCCAAATGGTTTTCCAAAGTGGTTGTAGCAATTTACATTTCTACTAGTGGGTAGGAGATTTCCAGTTTCTCCACATCTGCCAATATTTGGTATTATTTGTCTTCTCCATTTTAGCTTCTGTGGTAGGTATGTGGTGGTGCCACATTTTGGGTTGTCTTGTTTTTTTTTGTTTGTTTATGCACTTTACTGATTATGAAAGGAGTCAAGAACATTTTCATATGTTTATTGGCCATTTGGATACCCTCTTTTGTCTAGTGAATCTTTAGTTGTTTTACCCAGTCTTTGCTATTGAATTATCTGCCTTTATTGAATTGTACTTCTTTATATGTTCTTTTGTTTTTTAATCTTTAAAATTGTTTATTCTATTACAGTTGTCTCAATACTTTCCCCTTTTGCCCCCTTCCACCCAGCCCACCCTTCTCACCAACAGTCAATCCCCTCTCCATTGTCCATCTCTATGGGTCATTCATACATGTTCTTTGACTAATCCCTTCCCCTTCCTTTTACCATTCCTCCCCTCTCTCCTTCCCTCCTACAGCTGTCAGTCTATTCCATGTTTCTATGTCTCCAGTTCTATTTTTCTTGTTAGTTTATTTTGTTCATTAGATTCCAATTATAAGTGAGGTCATATGGGATTTGTCTTTCTCTGACTGGCTTATTTCACTTAGCAAAATAATCTCCAGTTCCATCCATGCTGTCTCAAAGGATAGGAATTCCTTCTTCTTTCTTTCTACTGCATAGTATTCCATTGTGTAAATGTACCACAGTTTTCTAACCCACTCACCTACTGATGGGCACTTAGGCTGTTTCCAACACTTGCTAAATAACACTGCTAGTAACATAGTGCTGTTCCTATTTATTATAAATAGCGCTGCTAGTAACATAGGGGTGCATAAGTGCTTTTGAATTGGTGTTTCCGGATTCTTAGGGTATATTCCCAGCAGTGGAATCACAGGGTCATAAGAAAGTTGTATTTTTAAGTTTTTGAGGAAATTCCATACTGTTTTCCAGAGTGGCTGCACTAGTCTGCAATGCCACCAACAGTGTACTAGGGTTCCCTTTTCTCCACATCTTCATCAGCACTTGTTGTTTGCTGATTTATTAATTATGGCCATTCTGACAGGTGTGAGGTGATATCTCATTGTTTTTAATTTGCATCTCTCTGATGGATAGTGATGTTGAGCATCTTTTCATATGTCTATGGGCCATCTGCATGTCTATTCAGGTCCTTTGCCCATTTTTTAATTGGATTGTTTGTCTTCCTGGTGTTGAGTCATATGATTCTTTATATATTTTGGATAGTAAACCCTTGTCCAATGTGTCTTTGGCAAATATGTTCTCCTATACAGTCAGTTCCCTTTTCATTCTGATGATAATTTTTTTAAGTTTAATTTTATTTTTTAAATTATTTTATTGTTGTTCAAGTACAGTTGTCTGCATTTACCCCCCACCACTCCCCCCCACCCCAGCTATCCCCACCTGCCTCCCCTGCTTCCACCCCCACTTGGTTTTGTCCATGTGTCCTTTATAGTTGTTCCTGAAAACTTTCCCCCGCTTCCCCCCACCATTATTCCCTCCCACCTTCCCTCTGGTTACTGTCAGATTGTTCTTAATTTCAATGTCTCTGGTTATATTTTGCTTGCTTGTTTGTTTTGTTGATTAGGTTCTACTTAAAGATGAGATCATATGGTATTTGTCTTTCACTGCCTGGCTTATTTCACTTAGCATAATGCTCTCCAGATCTATCCATGCTGTCAAAAAGTGTAGGAACTCCTTCTCTCTTTCCGTTGCATAGTATTCCATTGTGTAAATGTACCATAGTATTTTGATCCACTCATTTACTGATGGGCACATAGGTTGCTTCCAATAGTTGGCTATTGTAAATTGTGCTGCTATGAACATGGAGTGCATAGGTTCTTTTGAATTGGTGTTACAGGATTCTTAGGGTATAATCCCAGTAGTAGAATTGCTGGGTCAAAAAGCAGTTCCATTTTCAGTTTTCTGAGGAAATTCTATACTGTTTTCCACAGTGGCTGCACCAGTCTGCATTCCCACCAACAATGTACTAGATAGGGTTCCTTTTTCTCCATATCCTCACCGACACTTACTGTTTGTTGATTTGTTTGTGATGGCCATTCTCACTGGTGTGAAGTGGTATCTCATTGTGATTTTGATTTGCATCTCTCTGATGGCTAGTGATGCTGAGCATCCTTTCATATGTCTCTGGGCCCTCTGTATATCCTCCTTGGAGAAGTGTCTATTCAGGTCCTTTGCCCATTTTTTTAATTGGACTGTTTGTCTTCCTGGAGTGGAGTCATGTGAATTCTTTATATATTTTGAAGATCAAACCCTTGTCTGATGTATCATTGGCAAATCGGTTTTCCCATACGGTTGGTTCTCTTCATTTTAATGCTGTTTTCTTTAGCCGTGCGGAAGCTTTCTATTTTGATGAAGTCACATTTGTTTATTCTTTCCTTTATGTCCCTTGTTCTAGGGGACATATCAGTGAAAATATTGCTGTGTGGAATATCCGAGATTTTACTGCCCATGTTCTCCTCTAGGACCTTTATGGTGTCATGACTTATATTGAAGTTTTTTATCCACCTTGAATTTATTTTTGTGTATGGTGTAAGTTGGTCATTGAGCTTCATTTTTTTTTTTATATACCTGTCCAGTTCTTCCAACACCATTTATTGAAGAGGCTATTTTTACTTTATTTTATGCTTCTGCCCCCTTTGTCAAATATTAGTTGACCCTAGAGACTTGGGTTTATTTCTGGGCTCTCTAATCTGTTTCATTGTTTTATGTGTCTGTTCTTATTCCAGTGCCAGGCTGTTTTGATTACAGTGGCCTTGTAATACAGTCTGATATCAGGTATTGTGATCCCTTCTACTTTGTTCTTCTTTCTAAAAATTGCTGCAGCTATTTGGGGTTGTTTATGCTTCCATATAAATTTTTGAAGTGTTTGTTCTATATCTGTAAAATATGTCATTGGTACTTTAATAGGGATTGCATTGAATGTACAAATTGCTTTGGGTAGTATGGACATTTTGACAATGTTAATTCTTCCAATCCATGAACATAGTATATGGTTCCATTCATTTATGTCTTCCTGAATTTCTTTCTTCAGTGTTATGTAGTTTTCTGAGTACAGGTAGTGTTACCTCCTTGGTTAGGTTTATTATTCTAGGTACTTTATTTTTCTTATTGCTATGTCAAATGGGATATTTTTCCTGATTTTTGTTTCTGATATTTTGTTGCTGTTGTACAAAAATGCCTTTAATTTCTGAATATTGACTTTATATCCTGCTGTTTTGCCAAATTCACTTTGTAGGTCAAGTAGATTTTTGGTGGAGTCTATAGGGTTTTCTATGTACACTATTGTCATCTGCAAACAATGAGTTTTACTTCCTTCTTTCTAATTTGGATGCCTTTTTTTTTCTTTTTCTTATCTGATCACTGTGTCTAGGACTTCCAATGCTATGTTGAGTAGAAATGGTGAAAGCAAACATACTGTCTTGCTCCTGATCTCAGTGGGAAATCTTTTAGTTTTTGCCCATTGAGTATGATGTTGGCTGTAGGTTTTTCATATATGGCCTTTATTATGTTGAAGAATGCTCCCTCTACTACCACTTTGCTGAGTGATTTTATCACAAATGGGTGCTGTACCTTATCAAATGCTTTTTCTGCATCTATTGATATGATTATGTGATTTTTGTCTTTCCTTTTGTTTCTGTGATATATTACATTTATTGATTTGTGAACATTGTACCATCCTTGCATCCCTGGAATGAATCCCACCTGATCATGGTGTATAATCTTTTTAATGTATTTCTGGATGTGAATGGCCAATGTTTTGTTGAGGATTTTTGTGTCTATGTTCATCAGCAATATTGGCCTGTAGTTTTCTTTCTTTGTTGCATCTTTATCTGGCTTTTGGATTAGGATGATGCTGGCCTCATAAAAAGTGTTTGGGAGTCTTCTCTCTTCTTGACTTTTTTGGAATAGTCTGAGAAGGATAGGGGTAACTCTTCCTTAAATGTTTTGTAGAATTCTCCTATGAAACCTTCTGGTCCAGGGCTCCTGTGTGCTGGAAGTTTTTTGATTACTGCTTCAATTTCACTAGCTATTATTGGTCTGGTCAGGCTTTCTGCTTCTTCATTCAGTTTTAGAAGATTATGTTTTTCTCAAAATTTGTCCATTTCACCCCAGATTTCAAATTTCTTGACACATAGTTGTTTGTAGTAATTTCTTACAATCCTTTGTATTTCTGTGGTATCAGTTGTAATCTCTCCTCTTTCATTTCTGATTTTATTTATTTGGGTCCTCTCCATTTTTTTCTTGATGAGTCTAGTTAAAGGCTTATCAATTTTGTTAATCTTTCCAAAGAACCAGCTCCTGGGTTTATTGATCCTTTGAATTGTTCTTTTAGTCTCTGTCATTTAATCTGCTGTGATCTTGATTATTTCCTTCCTTCTCCTGGCTCTGGGCTTTGTCGTTGTTCCTCCAGTTCTTTTGTTAAAAAAATATTTATTTATTTTTAGAGAAAGGGAGGGAGAAAGAGAGTGGAACATCAATGTGTGGTTGCTTCTCGTGTGCCCCGAGCATGTGCCCTGACTAGGAATGGAACCAGCAACTCTTTGGCACTCAATCCACTGAGCCACACCAGCCAGGACTGGTCTTCCAGTTCTTGTAGATGTAGGTTTAGGTTGTTTATTTGAAATGCTTCTGTCTTTTTTAGGTAGGCCTGTATTGCTATGAACTTCCCTCTCTGGACTGCCTCCACTGTGTCTCATAGGGTTTGGGTTGTTGTGTGTTGATTTTTATTTGTTTCCAGATAGTTTTTTATTTCTTTCTTGATCTCATTGTTAAATCAGTCACTATTAAATAACATGTTATTTAATCTCCATGTATTTGAATGTTTTTGAGTTTTTTCCTTGAGGTTGGTTTCCAGTTTCAAGCCATTGTGATCTGACAAGATACAATTTCAACTTTCTTGAATTTGTTAAGTCTTGTTTTATGTCCTACCATGGCATCTGTCTTTGAAAATGATTCATGTGTGTTTGAAAGAATGTTATTTTGCTTCATTGGAGTGAAATATTCTGTAAACATCAGTGAAGTCCATTTGATCTAGAGTGTAGTTCAGTGCAATGCCACAACATCCTTGTTGATTCTTTTTTTGGAAGGTCTGTCTATTGGTGACAGTGGGGTGTTAAAATCCCCTATGATGATTGTATTGCTGTCAATCTCTTTCTTAAATTCCTCCAAGATTTTCGTATATATTTAGGTGCTCCTTTGTAGGGCACATATATGTTTACAAGGGTTATCCTGTTGTTGGATTGATCCCTTTGGTATTATGTGGTGACCTTCCTTCTCTCTTGTTATGGCCTTTGTTTTGAAGTGTATTTTGTCTAATAGTAGTATTGCTACCCCAGCTCTTTTTCATATCTATATGCTTGGAATATTTTTTTCCATCTCTTCACTTTCAGCCTGTGTAGATCTTTTGTTCTGAGGTGGGTCTCTTTTAGACAGCTTATGTGCTTTCTTTTCTTTTTGTGTTTTAAAGATTTTATTTATTTTTAGGGAGAGGGGCAGGGAAGGAGAAAGAGAGGGAGAGAAATACCAATGTGTGGTTGCCTCTTGCGTGCCCCCTACTGGGGACCTGGCCCGCAACCCAGGCATATGGCCGGTTCAATTCCTTACTGGGAATTGAACCAGCCATCCTTTGGTGCACAGCTCACACTCAGTCCACTGAGCTACACCAGCCAGGGCTGGTTTTGCTTTCTTGTCTGTTCAGCTACCTTTGCCTTTTGATTGGATCATTTAATCCATTTACCTGTTCATTGCCATTTTTCTTCTTTGTACCTTTGTTCCCCACTCTCTCTCCCTCTCTCCTTCTTCAAGCAGTCCCTTCAGCATCTCTTACAATGCTGGTTTGGTGGAGATGTACTCTTTTAACTTTTCTTTTTTGTCTGAGAAACTCTTTATTTCATCTTCCATTTTAAATGAGAGCCTTGCTGGATAGAATAGTCTTGGTTGCTTGTCTTTGGTTTTCATTATATGTATTCTTGATATAAGTCCTTTGTTGAATATATGTATCATGGATTTTTCTTTAAGTCTACAAATTGGCTCTTCATGATGTATTTTGATGTTCCTAATGTTAATGTAGTCCAGTCTATCAAGTTTTTTCTTTTATAGTTACTGCTTTTTGTGTCTAGTAGAAATCTTTGCCTACCTTAAATTTTTTTTTTTACCGAATGCTTACTTGTTTTACTTTTCACATTTACACAGGTGGTAAATTTAGAAGTGCTTTTTGTGTATGGGGAGGAAATGATTTTTTTCCTTTCTGTTTTGTCATGTAATTGATTTAGAATCATTTGTTGAAAAGACCATTCTTTCCCCAGAGCACTGTAGTGTTATCTTTGTCATAAATCAAATGACCATATATGTGTGGGTCTGTTTCCAAGCATTGAGATTTGGAGGTGTCACCAACTAGTAGATGCTATCTTGAGTTGGACTGTGTTGAATAAGTGGCTAGCTAGACTCTTGGCGTAGGAATGGATGACTAAGAAAAGCCAGGGTAAAATCAGAGGTCCAGAAAAGTTTCCAGATGTAAATCCCATTGACTCAAAGACTGTATTTAGATATGCTTCTCCAAATAAAGTAACTTTAATAGAATCATAGTATGTATTAATTAACTGCCTTCTTCATTAGAAGATGGATATACCATAAGAAATGGAATTTAAAGGAATGTAATACCTAGTTTCAAATTACGTACAATTTCTCACAAGGGGCAACTGGAAATGATTGTTACTTTATCTGATGCCAGTTCTCCTCACGATCAGGGAATGCTTTCTTCGAAAACAGGCTCAGCTAGTGCCTATTCTTTGGGTTAATTGTATCTGCCTGATCTGTGTGCTCAGGTATTAGACACCCAGAGCTGTTAATTGCTTACTTATTATAATTACTCTGCGAAGGCCGTTTTGTTTGTGTCCATCTACTTCCAGCAGCCTGAAATCTTTCAGGTTTTCCAAGATCCTATGGCAGTTGGATCTGGGGTGCTGCTAAGGGGTAGTTCCTCAGATGGAGGAGCACCACTTTTGTAGGGGCCCCACCCAACATAAATTATGGAGGATATAGGCTGTCTGGTAGATCCCCAACTCATCCAGGTAATATAGCTCCTTTCCATCAGTGATACCCAGGTAGTCAATGAAATGGAATCTCCCTTCTAGGGGACATGGACCTGGTTCCAGCTCCATTAAGCTTGGAGAGTTAACCCTCATCCCTGTCCCCCTCTTTTGGGGCTGACCTGGAAGTGTGAGCTGCCATGAATGGGAGACATTGTTCAACAAACAGTGGATTAATAGCTTCTTTATATTTCTATTTGGTCAACAAGTATAGTTGAGCATCTGCTGTATATCAGCATTCAAAATCTATTCCTAGTCCTTGAGTGGCTTAGTTTACTTCTGGCTGTATAAAATAACTGTCTCTACTTAAACTTGAAGGCTGACAAAAATCCTTATTGATGCCAATCACTGGCCTTCAACTTTTGCCCATCCCTATTCTTTGCCTTGGCTAGACCTAGCTGAGTATTTGGTGATAAATTTCATCTGCCTGTCCCTGTATTGTATCACCCTTTGTACCTCCATTGTGACTTGAGCTAATCTATGGTCTGTTAATAGGATGACTCCAAATTTGTTTACTAAATATTTTATCGTGTATGCTATTACGGTTGTCCCATTTTTCTCCTTTTGCCCCCCACCACCCAGGCCAACTCTCACTCCCATAGTCAATCCCCACACTGTTGTCCATGTCCGTGGGTCCTTCATATATGTTCTTTGACTAATCCCTTCACCTTCTTTCAATCAGTCCCCACCTCCCCCATTCTCTGACAGCTGTCAGTCTGTTCCATATTTCTATGCCTCTGTTTCTGTTTTGCTCATTAGTTTATTTTGTTCATTAGATTCCACTTATAAGTGAGATCATAAGGTGTTTGTCTTTTCACTGATTGGCTTAGTTCATTTAGTGTAGTTGTCCCCAATTCCATCTGTGCTGTCACAAAAGTACATTTACACAATGGAATACTACATAGCAGTAAAAAAGAAGGAATTCTTACCTTTTGCAACAGCATGGATGACTCCAAATTTGATGGCAGGTTTTGCATAGTAACACCCAGTCTGAGCACCTGCTGAAGCCCTGGTTCTTAAGTATCTTGAAATGCTGCTCTGCCACCCCAGGGTCTGCTGTTGAGCTGGGGACGGAATAGTTCCCTTTTCAAGAGAGAGTTAATCTTTTTCAGTTAATGCCATCCACATATTGGGATCTTGGGTTCCCCCTTTGCCTAATGGCAAATGGTATATAACAGTGATGTGGGGTTAGGACTAGGTTTAATGTCCCCATAATTGTCATGCCTTATTTCAATCAGCCAAGAGTCCTAATCACCATAAGTCTTCGCTACCCTAGATGTTGTATATCTTTGATCTCATCTACACATTTTCTCTGTGTGTGTACAGGATGGCTAGAGACTTTATTTTACCTTTTTAAACTCCTGTTCTTTTAAAATGAGCTTTTAAAAAAGACTGTTCTGTTTTGTTTGTTTTAAAATTTTTAAATTTATTTTTGCACATTTAAAAACCATTGTATATAAAGAATAACAGACTTTCAGAACCCAGAGATATAGATATCATTAGTCCAATTTTCTCATGACTGAGTAATATTGTGAGATTTCTCTCCCTGGAGATATTTTTAAATGTCTTTTACAATCACAGGAAGTCAGAGCTGAAAGAGAACTGAGAACTATATAAGGCCAGCAATCTCATTTTACAAATGAGGACGTAAGACCCTGAGGGGGCAAGTGGCTAGATCACACAAATAGTGGTGTGATAAGACCCCAGGTGTCCAGATCCCCTAATCTGGGGGTCTTTGATTTTGTAGACAAGGCTGCTTTTTACTTTCAATTTTGCTTCATAATTGTTATGCAAAGACAGCCAGGAATTTCTCATGGAATCCGTGAGCCTGCTTGTCATGCAACATCAATCCATGCCAGGATTTAACATAACATAGAAATAGCCAAAAATGTACTTTGGGCATGCGCCATGAATCCCAGTGAGGGTGGGCTGGGAGAAGTAGTAATGTTAATAAAACCTTTTCACATCAAAAGTATGAGTCAGGTTCAATGTATGAATACCACTAAGAAGCTAAATATGGAGGGAGTTTAATTTTAGTTCAAACAGATCGCCTGTTTGCATCTCCCTTCAGAAATAAAGGAAGTGGAAGTTGGTGTCTTTCACTTTAGATTGACTGTTAAAAATGGGAAAACAATCTGGAGGAGGGTCATTTTTCTGTGTGGTCCACTGTCCTGTGTTCCGTATATTTCTAGCAAAGCTTGGACTTTCAGTCCAATAGATGTGGAAATGGAGAATGTGCCTTTTCTCCCCTTTGCCTTAGCTGCATTCAGGAAATTCCATACAGGCCACTTAACCCTGCAGGTGCCCTGCCTCAGGCTTTTTCCTGAGGCCTGTTGCTCTTTCCTGAGGTCTGGTCTGTAGCTAGGCAAGGGTGGCTGTGTTTGTGGAGGTAGTGGGGCTTTCTGTGATGCTCTACATAGCTTTTCTTAAGGATAAGGGAAATCAAAGGAGTCAGCTCCTTGGGGATCCCCTTTTTCTGTTCATGTTTGCCTAGGAAGGCCTAAAGCAAGAAAAGAGGCTCAAAGCTGTGCCTGTGGATTTCAGAAATTATTTTTCCCACCACACTCTCGCCTTGCTCTTGCCCCCAGTGTATCACCTTCATCCTTTACTCTGCTCCTTAAGATCCCAAGCAAGGGAGTTTGTGGGTGAATGGAGAAAGCGCTGTGTTTCACCCCTGGGCTTTGTATCCAGTGACTAGAAGGACCCTGACACAAGGTGTTGTGGGAGAGACAGCCTGCCCTTCCTGGGAAGATCCCAGTCTAATGGGGAGATAATAATCACCTGTCTCATGGCCTCCAGTGCAAAGCAGTGCCTGAGCTGGGGTCACTTTGTTGCCTCCTGGATGCAACTGCCACTCCTAGGTAAGTACGGCCGTGGGAAGAAGCTGGATCTGAGTTAGGATGATGTTTCTGTCCTCCTTGAATAAGCCATTGCTCATAAGAAGCATTCATGTGTTGATTTGCAAAGCACTTATGAGCTCCTCTTTGGGGATTTTTTGTCTGAAGGGGATGTCCATTCCTGGAATTTACTGAAAGCTCTCCCTGACATGCCCTTTGCAACCCATCACGTTAGTGGGAAGGGAGGGCTGGAGGCCCAGCCATGTCAGGATGACTGTATTGATTGCAGTGTCTGGAGGAAGGTTATGGCAATGGATGGGGATTTACTGATAGTGGAGGAATAAAACTCTAGCCCTGGAGCCTGTCTTTTTAACTGGGCTCCCAGCCAGGACTTCCTTGCCAACTCCCTACTCCCCCCAGTCCATCATGCACACCCAGCTAGATCTGGCTTCCTTGAACACCCTTAGTCAAACTTCCCAATTGCTTAGAAACCCTTAATGGATCCCTTTGGCCTGAACTCAAGGCCTGCAGGATTAGGTTCACATCCACCAAAGGTTGCAGCAGAGCCCATTGTTTAGTCAGATGAAGTCTGCTCATAGTCCCCTAAAGATTCCAGGCTTATTTAAACCTCCATGCCTTTTTCCATGTTGTTCCTGTGTCTTCTGCTTGGCTACCTGCTCAAATCCATTCCCAAATCAGTATGTGGTTCTTTGGCCTTCTTTTCTCATCTAGCTATGCAATAGCCCATTTGCCTAATATGCACCAAGCCCCTGGAGATAATGAACTTCTGTAATCTCCAGTGCAAGGCTGAATGTGAGATACATACACATTGCTTCTTGGGTGAATGGGCAGAGATGGGTACTTGAAATGAATCCTCTCTGGACAACTTAGTATTATTTCTTTCTTGGCCTGGTGTTCATGCACACATTTTATAATAAGGTCTAGAGATGTTTACTAGGGTGGGGGAGGGATGAAGGCAGATGCTTCAGAAAGGTTTCCAACAAGGCAGTGATCAAGAGCAGGACTGAGATGGAGCAGATGCTAGAGACAAAAAACAAAACAAACAAAGAAAACAAGAAATTGGATATAAGCAAAACTTGGAGATGGATGTGAGTGTATGGGTTGATTAAGTGTCCTCTGAAACTTCAGAATGTGACCTATTTGGAAATAGTGTCTTTGTAGTGATAATTAGTTAAGGTAAGATAATAGTGGATTAAGATGGGCCCTAAATCTAGACTTCCGGCAAGATGGAAACATAGGTAGACACACTGTGCCTCCTCACACAACCAAAAGAGGAAAAACAGCAATTTAAATAAGCAAAAACAGCCAGATCTGACAGAAAATCGAACTGAGTGGAAGTCCGACAACCAAGGAGTTAAAGAAGACATATTCATGCAGACTGGTAAGCGGGGCAGAGCCGGGTGGGGAGCACGTGGCAAGACGGCGGTTTGTGGAGTGGTACTTGCAATGCTGCTGCTGCTCAGAGAGACCCGCGATGGGCGCGCCTGACCAAAACGTGGCCAGCGCCTTGCCCACCCGGACCCAGCTGGGCCGAGACTGGTAGACCAGGTGGGTCCTCATTCGCATGCAGATAAACTGGGAGGAAAAAAGACGGGAGTGGAGCTGACCGAGCAACCCACCAACGTGGGGAAATAAAACCTCAAACCACCGATTGAAAACACTTGTGGGGGTTGAGGTGGCAGCGGGAGGAACTCCTGGCTTCACAGGAGAGTTCACTGGAGAGACCCACAGGGACTTGGAACTCTGCAGGGCCGTCCACCAACCCCAGAGCCAGCACAGAAGGGCCCAACTTGCTTGTAGGTAGCAGTGTAAGTGCGGAGAGCGGAGCAAGCGCCATTGTTCTCTCAGGACCTGCCCCCACAGGCAGCGTCACAACACAGAGACATGAGTTACCCTGCCCTGGTGAACACCTAAGGCTCCTCCCCTTAAAGTAACAGGCACACTGAGAAAAAGAAAAATGGCCCAAATGAAAGAACAGATCAAAGTTCCAGAAAAAATACAACTAAGCAACAAAGAGATAGCCAGCCTATCAGATGCACAGTTCAAAACACTGGTAATTAGGATACTCACAGGATTGGAAGAAAAATGGTCACAATTAGTTGAACAAGTGAAGGATAATATAAAGGAAATGAGGGGAAATGTGCAGGGAACCAATAGGGATGAGAAGGAAACTGGGACACAAATCAACGGAGTGGACCAGCAGAAAGAAAAAAACATCGAAACAGAAAAGAATGAAGAAACAATAATTCAAAAAACTGGGGAGAGGCTTAGGAACCTCTAGGACATCTCTAAACGTCGCAGCATCCGAGTCATAAGGGTGCTAGAAGGAGAAGAGGAAGACTAAGGGATTGAAAACTTATTTGAACAAATAATGAAGGAGAACTTCCCCAAGCTGGTGAAGGAAATAGACTTCCAGGAAGTCCAGGAAGCTCAGAGAGTCCCAAAGAAGTTGGACCCAAAGAGGAACACACCAAGGCACATCATAATTACATTACCCAAGATTAAAAATAAGGAGAGACTCTTAGAAGCAGCAATAGAAAAGGAGACAGTTACCTACAAAGGAATTCCCATAAGACTGTCAGCTGATTTCTCAAAAGAGACCTTTCAGGCAAGAAGGGGCTGGAGAGAAGTATTCCAAGTCATGAAAAGCAAGGACCTACATTCAAGAATACTCTATCCAGCTAAACTCTCATTTGGAATGGAAGGGCAGATAAAGCGTTTCTCAAATAAGGTCAAATTCAAGGAGTTCATCATCACCCAGCCTTTATTGTATGAAATGTTAAAGGGATTTATATAAGGCATGGAGGGATATCAACAGGGGAGTGGTAGGGGGAGACAGGGGAAAAGGTGCAGAGAATAAATAGCATAAATGGTAGGTAGAAAACAGATAGGGGGAGGTTAAGAATAATATAGAAATGTAGAAGCCAAAGAACTTGTGTGTATGACCTACAGACAAAAACTAAAGGGCGGGGAATGGGGAGGTATGGGGGCAGAGGGGAAGAAAGGGGGAAAAATGGACCAACTGTAATAACATAGTCAATAAAATATATTAAAAAAAAAAAAGATGGGCCCTAAATCTAATAAGTAGTGTCCTTGTGAGAAGAGCGGAGGACACAGAGAAGAAGGCCATACTGCTACAGAACAGACCCAGGGCAGGGGGGAGGGCAAATGATATACTATTACTGAATGGACCCACCGTTGTGCTCCAGGGCCCACCTCCATACTAGGTTTGCCTTTCCTGCCACCAGGGAAAGACGTCTCTCAATGCCAGAGATTGGTGAAAAGGAAAGGGATTATTTATTTAAAAAGTTATACAGACTTAGAGTAATCACTTAATGTCTTCATTAAAAATACTAAAGTCCTTTAGAATACCCACAAATGCACAGTCCTTCCTTCTCCCCTTTGCCCAGTCTGGGGTATTGTATCTCAGGAAAAGAAGTAGAAGTCCATGGTTCAGGCAGCCCCTCGGTTCCGGCACCATCCGCTGTGTTGCCGCCACAATCTCCAGTTAATCCAAAACCCTGTAGCACCTTCTCATGGCCCACCAGGAAGAATCCTTTTACCCCTTTTCTTTCAGGCAAAGTCTCTCCTGCTTCCTAAGCCATGTGGCAAAAAGGGAGCACCCTAACACTGCACGGTCCCAACTTTCACCAAAGCTGCGTGGTCCCAAAAAGCCCCAGCATGGCTGCCGTGCCTGGGTTTAAATCCCAGCGCCAATCTTCCTCTGCAGCACCATTTCCAACTCCTCCTGAAGTTAGTTACACCTGCCAGCACTCCCCTATTCTTCCAGCTTTACTGGGCTGCCGTAGTAAGACAGGCAGGCATGGCCCTGTGGTGTGGAGCCAATCATCTGCAAGCTCTCATGCAAGCGCTGTAACCAGGGGCCGTTGCCTCCCAGTTATGTCATGGATTGAAGTCACTCCCATCTCCTAGGCTCAAAGCATGGCCACAGCTATTTAACATATCTATGAAACCAGTTAAAGGTTATAGATATGTTAAATGACCATTCTAGAGGTTATCTGCAAAGCTGTTGCTATGCAAAATAGCTCTGAATGGCCCTGCTCCATGCATCCCATCCCCCAGCTCAGACTTGTGGGGGTGATGACATCCTATGTGTATATATATATATATTTTTTCCCCCTAATATTTCCAGGACATCCTGAGTTCTGGACCCCATTATAAATCCCCATTTAGGCCCGGCTGGTGTGGCTCAGTGGATTGAGCGTGGGCTGGGAACCAGAGGGTCCCAGTTCGATTCCCAGTCGGGGCACATGCCTGGGTTGGGACCAGGTCCCCAATGAGGGCCATGTGAGAGGCAACCATACATTGCTCTTTCTCCCTCCCTTCTCCTCTCTCTGAAAATAAATAAATAAAATCTTAAAAAAAAATCCCCATTTAGGGTCCCCCACCTTGGCTATACCCTGTTACAATATGGAGCTGGAAACACATGAGAGATGTAGCTACAAGCCCAGGAATGCCAAGGAGCTACCAGAAGCTGGGAAGGGCAAGGAAGCATTCTTCCCTAGAGCCTTTAGGTGCTGACACCTTAATTTTGGACTTCTGGCCTGAACTGTGAAAGAATATATTTCTATTGCTTTAAAGCCATCCAGTTGGTGGCAGTTTGTTGTGGCAGCCTAGGAAATGAATACAGTGTATTTAAAATGGATATATTTTAGAAATACATAGGAATTCAGGGGATCTAATGCTTAGATGATACTATATCTCTGTATTTTCAGTACTGTGAACCCACCATGGTTCTAATTGTGGTAAGACGTTTGCAGTAGTCATTTGTGATCCAATTTTGCCAAGAACTACCCAGGGGTAAATTGACTCTTGGAAGCTCCTGGTCATCTGGATGGTGGTGGCTGGCCCAGGAAGCGTGTGGGGCCTGATAGGAAGTTGTGGGCAGAGCCATCTTATGAGGCTCAGGAAGGAGAAATCACACCAGGCAGGATCTCCAGGTTGTTCCCATTTTTATGCCGAAGAAATGTAGCTAAAATGATAATTAGAAACAGAGGAGGTATGTTCTAGGGAAAAGGGCAGGGGGGAGGGGGGAGGGAGTATGTTATGGCGATGTTAGGAAAAAGTGGATAGGATATGGATTTGGTTTGCTGCAGGAAGGAGAAGAGGAGAGACAGGGCTGAACTACCCAAGCTGGCTTTTTTAGTGAGTGCTGGGTAAGAACTGCCTTCCTGTTCTGGGCCACCAGGCAGCTCTGGCTATTTGTCCCCAAAGCAGTGAGAATCCCACAAAGCAGAGGGTGGGACAAGAGACAGCTCTGTGTTTGAAGGATGTTCTTCCTCCTTCTCAGAGTTAGAGGTGGTGAGTTGCAAATGGTGCACAGTGGTGCACGCAGGAAGCCTCCCTGAGTTGCACCCATTGTCACTGTTCTGGTTGAGCAAGTGTGTCCTCCTCTCCAAGCCTTGGTGTTCTTCCTTTTACAGGAGGCATGTGAGGTTTATGTGAGCACTGAGGAAGAACACTCTGTGAACCTTAAAATGCAATATACATTGTATTTTAGGGTCTCCAAGAAGTGAACAGAAAGATAGGTGGAGTCTTCATTCTTTGGACTGGAGTTCTGGGGTGGCTCATAGACTATGTGAAAAGTAATACAGGTTTCAGTTTGGGATGATGAAAAGTTTCTGAAGATGGATGGACACACAACATGTGAGTATACTTAATGCCTCTGAAGTGTACAGTTAAAATTGGTGGAAATGCTGCTCTGACTGGGTGGCTCGGTTGGTTGGAGTGTTGTCCTATACACCAAAAGATTGTGGGTTTGATTCTTGGTCAGGACACATATCTAGGTTGAGAGTTTGATCCCCGGTCCAAACACTTATGGGAGGCAACTGATCAGTGTTTCTCTCTCTCTCTCCCCTCCTCTTTGTCTCTCTCTCTCTCTCATCAACGAAAACATATCCTTGCATGAGGATTTTTAAAAAACTGGTTAAAATGCTAAATTTTATGTTATATTACTGCAATAAAAAAAAATCACAAGCTCCTCCCACAACAGAGTAGCAGATACTGGACAAAGCTGAAATTCAAGTAAATTTGACACTCAGGTGTTACAGGGTGATTATTGTACTTCGTGGTGAATGATCATATTTACAATCATTGTGAGAAATTAGCTCTGTTTACTAAGACTCAATGAACACTATGTATTATTATTATTATTACTTTTGGGTGGCTCTAATTCCCTTGGGAGGTGGTAAATGGCTCACAACAATTGGAATTGAAATATGTACTTAATAACATGTGATCTGAGACCACTTCGCCAGTTCTACCTGTTCCCCCGAGGTTATGCTCCCTCCTCAGCACTCTTCTGTCTTCTTTCTTCCTTCCCTTTGGTTCCCAATTTACTCTTTCTCTCAGGTCAATGTAAAAACAGACGTGCATCTATAGCACAGAAACGTATGTTGAGTTCATGCGGCCTCATGCACTTCACGTAAAATACCCATGCTGTCACAGACCGTGTTCCTCTGGCTCAGACTTTGCTCCCGGAACTGAGAGCTATTTGCCCACCTCCAAGAGCATTTCATTCTTCAGGCCTATGGGATCTGCATCAAAGCCTTGCAGCTTCACCTCCCTCACAACTTCACTCAATTCTCTCCTTTCTTTAGCTCCGAGCTGCTTCTAAAGATCAGAACCACAGGCATAAATACTGCCTGATGACCTCTCCATTTCTGAGGAGTCCGTATAGGCTAAAGGCACAGGAAATAACTCCAAAATGGGCTGACGGTTGGATATCTTTTGGGTTGAGACACTGTTGCATTTTAGGACTGTTTAAAGTTTCGTGTTCAAATATTAGAACCTGTATTGTACTTCCTAAATCATCTCTGAAAATAATACAGAACACTTTTATGTACAATTAACTGCCCCTGGTGCCAGGTGCTTGTGAATCATGCACACGACTTCCTGTGTTTGTGCCTTCAGGGCAGACAGCCAGTTACTAAGAGGGGTTTGGGGATGGGAACAATCTGTTCTCTGTGGGCTTCTTCTTGAATTTTGCTCCACAGGTTGGAGGTTAAATTTCAGTCCTCCTAAGTAGTCCTTAAAAGTCTGGGTAGAGTGGACACTCACTGGAACCTGTGGAGATTATAAAGCACGGAGCTCACTGCCTTACGTGGTCAGGAGAGGCAGGAGTAAAAGCCAGTGTGAAGGTGTAGGATTTGGAAGGAAATTGGAAACCAACATTTTGTGGCCCTTCCCATTGAGATTCACAAAGGAAAATGGGATGTCTCCTTGCTGAAAGGTAAGAATTTAAATTTATCTAAACTCTGAATATTATAGTCTATTTTAGCTCCAAAGGCTTATTACCATAATGTATGCAAATGATATTTGAATTATTGTGAATCCCTATTCTGAGGCAAAGCCAAGGTGGGGCCTTCTGAGCTGGGATACTTCTTAGTGCCCTCTGAAGGGACTGTTATCAAAGTTATATATCATGGAGAAGAAATCTAGACACTAAACATGCACCAACAATACTTTTGTCCTTTTTCTCCTTAGCAAAATGGAACCTCCTTTCTTCACATAAGCCCTTCCTCACAGCAGGTTGCTCTGAGGGAGAAGAAGAAGAAGTGTGACTTCCAAAAACCATAAAGGAAATGGCATGTCTAAGGGAGACGAGGACTGCTGAGTGTTTTTCACGTGTGGAACGTGTCTGCTGCACTAAACAATTCTTCACTGGCGAGGGAAGGGGCATATACCAATACCCCCTTCTAGCATTCCAATTCCCTAGTTCCTGCTGCTGCTGTGTCTGAAACCATAGCATCCTCATCAGGACCATGCCAGGAACAAAGGCAAACTGCCTACAGTCCTCTTAGATGTATTCAAAACACATCATAGAGAAGATGACACTTGAAGATGAGAAGGGTAAAAAAAACAAAAAAAGAAAAAGAGCACTGTTCTCCTGGCATGCTTGTATGAGGGTGCCTGAAAGTGGACGTTGGTCAAATTTCATGTGCACATCAGCCCAGGTCCAGAAGACACTCTTGGAAAACCTGTTTAGGGTGAAGACATGACCAGGCAATGAAAGCATCCATGAAGAGCAAGGATCTCTTGCAGGACTTGCTGATGGGTGACTGATCACTCACACAGAGGGAAGAAACCATGGACTCCATGATAATGACTCTCAGAAAATCTTACAGAAAAGAGGTGGCAAAGCATTTGTTTTGACAAGTCACCTTGCAAGTGATATGAAAGCAATTTGGAGAAACATATCCTCATCTAATGCTTCATTAGTGTGTGCATCCTGTTACCTAAATCTGTTGATGACATTAAAACATATTTTTGTTGTTTTTTTATAGGTTTTTATAAGTTGGATACGCTCCAGAAAATAGATGAGCAAAATAGGATCTAAGGCATATAATAGGTTCTAGAATGAGAGTGACATAGGAAGTAAAAAAGAAATGATAGAAAGTCAGAAGAAAGTTATAAATACTACAATAGGACACTGAACTATTTTAGGACCTTTACTCAGGGATTGAAAAAAATGGATACGTCTATAAAAGACACTGAGAGACTGTAGAAAAAACTAGATAATGTAGAGCAGTGATGTCATTTTGGGAGTTTAAAAGAAAATAAAGAAGTTATTCAAGAGAGTAATACCTGAGGATCTTAAAGGAGTGTAAAGTGTAGTCTTCACAGCTTAGAAAGATAACCCAGTTCTGGGAGCCCTTATCTCTATTGCAGACATTGGTATAGTTCTAGATCCATTTTAAAAAGATCCCAAGGCAATTTCAGAGGATTTTGGCCAAAGAAAGCATACCAATTATTGAATGAGCTTGGTCCCTTTAAGTCAGAAGTGATAACCTGTGGGCTGGGTGGCCCTTGACCGTAGGCCTCTCGTTTTTCACCTACAGGCTTGCTCTGGGCCAGCTTCCAAGCTCTGGGCTCCTCCTCTCAAGCTTCCCTGTGCATAGTCTTGTTCCTGGGCTACCTGACTGATTTTGAATGCCTGAGGATTGCCTTTCATCTCTGCCTGACAGAGCCTTGGCTAAGCTACTGTTTTTGTTGACTTAGTTGCAACATCTGCCCTTGCTGGGGATGGTCAGAGCTTTCGTAGCTGATACACAGTCCAGCTTGAATCCAGTCTCTTCCGTGCTTTTTCTGAGCAGCAGGAAGCATTGTTTTTTTTGGATTCACTGCAGAACTCACACACTTAAATGTACAGTCAGTTTCTATATTTTTTGCTGCATCCAGATTGGACAGTGACCCTGGCTGAGACATCCCTTACTTCTGTTTCAGATAAACTCAGCTGACATTTAAAGTCTTAGTGTACTTCCCCTGTCTTGTCCAGAAGAAAATACAGCGGAACACTTCACCAAGAAATGGAGAAGAAACACATGGTTGGCTGTTGCTGTTGAGTGAATCTTGGCTCTCAAGTTCAAAGGTGACCGTATAAATGCAGATGGCACTGCTGCCACACTTGCCTGGCACACCTGTAGATTATGCAGCATATTTCAGCCTTTAGTGTTAGGATGGTATTTCCAAATGCAGACTCAAGAGATCCTCAGGTGCCCGATTCTAACACAGAGCCGGGGATTCTGTCCTGCTGACGCAGCCTGCAACATGGGGAAAGGACCCGGTCTTCTGTGCCTCTTGCCTCGCTCTTCTACACTCTGGAGGCTAGAGAAGGATATATAGGTCTACATCTTGAAATATGTGCCTTGAACAAGAATTACTAACCTGTAGGAAACTTGTCTGTCTTCGAACAAATTCTCAGTCTACAGAAGCCTATTAAAATAAAGCATCAGAAGAAACGGTAACACTAGATGTCATTAGATGTCATTAACTAAGGGGGTAACTGGGAAATAAAGTCCTATTTTCCAAAAACTGTCTGATTCGTTTGGATTCTTGTTGTTGGTCCTTTTCCTCTTCTATATTTCTCTTCTAAAGTTAATTGCTCTTTTGCAATCTACTTAATATTGTGAAAAATGCCAAGTCTAGAAATTGGGATGACATTTCTTATCTGAGTAATAAACAAGCAGCAGCATAATGTGGCAAAAAAAGCTTAGGTTCCAGTCTGTCTTTGCTGCTAATTCTGGTAACCTTGGCCTTGTCATGGCACCTCTCTGGCCCTCTTTTTAAAAAATATTTATAAAATAAGGTGGGAGGGAGTGCTCTCCAGAATATCCTTCTGGCTCTAAAATCCATCAACTCTATTGCTGATGGTTTCCTCTGTTTGGAAGTTTCCATATTTCTCATAAGCTGTCAAAAGAGCCAGAGTTCAGGAGGAATGGAGACTTGTGACTATAATTTTTAACAATGTTCAAAACTTAAATGCAAATGTAGATAATTAATTTATCATCATTGCCTGAATATATTATAATTTAAAAAACTATTCTAAAATATCTTTAGAAAAACAAATTTGTTATGGAAAATAAATAATTGTTACTGCCTGTCTCAGATCCTTCAGAGCTCCTCAGTCATCATCCACCGTGGTGGTTCTTAACCCTGGTCCTGTAGTTTAAATATACGGGTGTCTGCCCTGCCACTTCAGAAGTTGTAACCTAATTGGCCTGGCACAGATCTGGGTACTAGTATTTTTAAGAGCCAAGCGAAGAAACAGTAGCCTGCAAAATAAATTCAATTCCTGAGGCTGGTATGTAAGGCCCTCCCCTGCATGGCTTGAGCCGACTGTCCTCCATGCTGACCACCTGTGGTCTCTCCAATGTGCCATTGTATTGCATGTGTGTCATTTCATACTTCCACACCTTTGCATCTGCTGTTATGCCAGAATGCCATTGCCGCAAGAGGCCTAGTCTGTTTTGGCCAGCTTCCTGCGGTGCAGGCTTATTTTATCAGCATAGTTCCTATAATACTTTATAGTCCTGCCTTGCAGTCATCTTCCTGTATTGTAAATATTTTATTGATAATTGTATGTATTTATATTCATAAATCTGATCATATCTCTCTCATGTTTAAAACTCCCTGTACTTTCTCATTGTACCAGGAATAGCATCCACACCCCCTGCCTTGGCCCTTAAGGTCATACATAATCTGAACCTGCCTTTCTCAGACCTCCTACCACTTCCTACTCATTCACTTCACTCCATCTTTACCAGCTTTCTGTTCCTAAAACATGTCAAGCTCATTCTCCTCTCAGGGCCTTTGCACATGTTGTTTCTTCCATCTGGGGCTTCTTTTCTCATCTTTTCACTTCCTTCCTTCCCAACATTGAGACCTCAGTTCAAATGTCATTTATTTAAAGTGGCTTCTCCTGAGCACCTACCTGAAAAAGCACATCCCCCACCCTACCCATCATCCTGTCCTACTGCCTGTATGTTCTTTTAGGACTATCTGAAATGATATTTTTTATTTTGTATACAGAATTATTGAAAGCTTCTCATTACTGGAATGTAAGTTCTTTTTAAAAAATTTTATTTATTTTGGTTACGTTTTTTATTTTTAGAGAGAGGGGAAGGGAGGGAGAAAGAGAAGGATGAGAAACAGATGTATGAGGGAAACATCGATCAGTTGCCTCTCGCATGCCCCCAATTGGGGAATGGCTCACAGTCCAGACATGTGCCCTGACTAGGAATTGAACTCCTGACATTTCCTTTGTTGGACGATGCCCAACCAACTGAGCCACACTAGTTAGGGCTGGAACGTAAGTTCTATAAAGATAGCAACTTTCAGGGGGAGGTTAAGAATAGTATAGGAAATATAGAAGCCAAAGAACTTATGTGTATGACCCATGGACAAAAACTAAAGGGCGGGGAATCAGGGGGGGTTAGGGGGTGGAGGGGAATAAAGGTGGGAAAATGGAACAACTGTAATAGCATAATCAATAAAATATATTAAAAAAAATAGCAACTTTCTCCGCCTAGTAGGAAATTCAGTAACTATAGAAGGGATGAATGTTGTCTCTCCTATAAGATAATGCTATGCCTAGCATAGTGACTGGAAAGAAAGTGTTCAATAAATGTTTAGTGAATTAATAGTTACATGTCACAGATGTTTCCCCTTAACAAACAGTACGCCCAAAGATCTCTAAATAACACTAATAAAAATTAGGCTGACATACATTGTGCTTCTGCATTCTTAATTTCCAGTTTAAATAAACAGACTTTATTGGACAGCAGATTATGTGCATTTATATCATCATGGAAACTTCTATTGTACAGTGCTGGTTTAGAGTGCACCCCTGCTAAGGTGAGAGATGTCTCGTTAGAGACTTGCTAAGGCCCCATCTATCCCTTAGGCTCAGTGATTCTATGGCTTTGTATTGAGAAGGTCCTATTTCTGTCCTTCTTCTGCTGAAAGTCTTTTGGTTTCCAAAGGTGCCAAGGCTAGTAGAAAGGGATGAGACAACTGCAAGGAGTTCCTGTCTGACTGAGGACATTGTCATTCACCTCAAGAATTGCAGCAAGATTAAGAGATGATGACATCATACTGGAAAGCCCTTAGAAAAGTTGAAGAGTTACATGAGTATAAGGCAGGATGATTGTTAAGTGAACACGTTAGATACAAAGGCAGCTTGGTCCTGGCTCCTTGACTCCAAGCCAATCAAAGTGGAGTTGGATTTGAAGCAGTGGTATTTAATTACCATTGGCAACCAATTCACTACCTCATCCAAGTTCTGGGAACCTCGGTTAGGATGTGGGGAAGTTTAGGGAAGAGCATGGAGAGCTGGCTTCTGCTAGGGAGAATTGTGTTTGCCTCAGCTTTAAGGAGTCCCCCAAAGTGGTGATGGGAATCATGAGGTTCACCTGGATCAGGGACTAAGACAGGTTTGAAAATTAGGGGCTTAGTGGTATAATCTTTTTTCCCAGGTGGAGAATGAGGTCGTTGAAAACGTGACTCTTTGTCTACCCTCTCTACAATGTCCTCTTGTCTGGCTTCCCTTCCGTTTCCTCTCATGTCTTTTCATCATGGTTTTAACTCCTGTTGTGACAATATGGTACGTTAAATACTGTAGAAAGCATGCCACTTTTGGTGAATGTGTTAACTACATTCACATGCCCTCTGATTTGGGTTATGTCTCAGTGGGACTCTGATGGAAAAGAACTGTGGCAATGATTTGAAAGGCAACCCCATCTGTCACCATTGTCAACATTATATCCAAACATGACACTGTGCTGGGAGCTGTAGGACACCAGCTACAAACGCATAAACTCTGTCCTTGTGTAGACAAACACCCAAACACAGGTGGGTGTCTTTAGAATATACAATAGGACAGTACAACTCTTAAGTGTTAGCTCTTGGGTAGAAAGTCATGGACCTTGATTCAAGTCCTATTTATTGACTATGTTATCTTGGGTTCTGTTAGCCTCGGTTTACTTATGTGTAAAATGTAAATAATAATGCCTTACTCACGGAGATGTTATAGGAATGAATGATGAACATGTGTGTAAAGGATCAAACAGACGGCTTGGCACCCTGATTCACTTACATTATTTCCACTGCCTTTATAAGGGGTCAATGTTGTGACTTGGATGGGAGTGATGGAGCAACTATAGGGAATTCATACTTGGAAATTGGGAACCACTCCACTTTGCATATGGACTCTCTGGACTATTTGAATGGTATGGTGGAGACAGGGGTAAGTTTGGCTTACTGGGTCGGGAGGGGGACACGCTCAACAGGATTAGGGCTCACAGGTGTGAAGAAGCCTACTTCTCTTCAATCCTGAGCCAGTGGTTAACATTTTAGCAGCTGTAGCTTCTCTCCAGCTGTTAGCTCTAGTTGGACAGGGTTGTTACTTGTGGACAATCAACAACTACCCATGCAGTGGAATACCAGGGATTGATGGAGGGGCAGTGTGTGTGCTTTTAGGGGTGGAGGAGGATCTCTATGGCTTCCTGGCGCCTCCAATTAAATGCTGTTACAATCAATGGTATTGATTGGTCTCTGATGGATATTTAGTTCTGTTAGTTTGATTTCCCATTTTACTACAGAATATGAGTGTATATTTGTGTGAGAGATACAGGAAGCAGTTATGGTCAACAGTGGACTGACTTTCCTGTCAATAGGGGGATGTTTAGGGGAAGAGGTGGGCGTCAGTTCTCTCTGGGACTTTCAGTCGGCCTGGATGTGGGAGTGATCTTGCCGGAGTGGAACTAAGGAAACTAGGATTAGAGAGTTTTTCCCACTTAAAAACTGAGAAGGAGGTGAGAAGAGTCCTAATGTGGGACCAGTGTTCCTAGAACAAGGGGTGAGTGACTACCCGTGGGTGTGAAATGTAAGGCTTACATGTGGGTTGGCTTGTTTAAAACTCAACCAAGACTGTCTCACAGTTCCTTTCTCAGCAGACACCTTGGCAAAGCCTTGGTTAGCTGCCTGATTGCTGCGCAGAAGTACTTGGGATGTGCAGTGGAAAACAAAACAAGCAAATGACACAGGGACTTGGTCATCACTCTGGTCCCTTACCAACCACATCCGTCTTCAGGATATTCCTTTATCTCCATAAATCTTTACCTCTTCCCTAGCATCTCCCAAACTATTCTCTGAAGGGCTCTTTCTTCCCAAATATGATGGAGGTTGTTGAACCATTTAGTCAACATTTATTGTGCACCAGAACCAATACCGCATACTTTGCTGTGTCATTTTACTTTTCATAACATCCCCATAATCTATGCATGTAAAAATCCCAGTTTTACAGATTAAGAAACAGACTCAGAGATGTGAAGTGTCCTGCTCAGGGTGAATCTGTGGCAGTGCTGGGGTTAGAATTCCAGATCTGACTTTAGCACCAGGTCAGGGAGAGCCCCTAAATGTCAGGTTAAGGAGTTTAGAATTCTTTTAGGAGGCAACAGGGAGTTGTTTACTATGACCAGCAGCTTGATATATGAGAGAAGACATTTTCCTCTTGAGTGTACACAGAGAAGTAGTATATCAATAAAAGTCTTTAAACCTTCCGTTTTTATGAGCCCTTGTGAAACCCTTGGACTTGGTTCTTTTTTTATGTAGTCAGAACTCTATGTGCATTTTGGCTCCGGTCTTGGGGCTTCTTGGAGACTGGAGAATCTCTCAGGCCATGAGCCACATCGCCTGCCTTGTCTGAAACATACTTTACAATCTTCCTCAGTTCCTGTATTCTTTATTCTACCCCTGCTCTTATAAGTGATGGATTTGTGCATTAGAGTAATCCTCTGTACGTTTACTTGGGGAATTGGGCCCTAAACTACTTTTCTCTATGTTGTCAATTTATTCACACTGCTGCCTATCAAGTGTACAAGCTGTGATACCTAACTCACCCGTGCACCTCACATTCCAGTATATGTTGCTACTGTTTGGGGGCTTGGCTTATTGATATGTATAATACTGTGAGTTCATTGCAGGAAGAGTCCTCAACTTATTTATGAATATCCTGTGCCTGCCAATGCAGTGCTGGGCTTGTAGGATACACTGCATAAATGTAGATAGAATGAAAGTGATTATCAAGAAGAAACTTATGAAAGAAGTCCTACACAGGGGTTATTTAGAACCAAAGGAGATTCCTCACTGGATAGGGAGGTGGGTATTGCTGGGGACAGTAGGTGAGGGTAGTATTCCTGGAGGCAAAGGAAAGGTATATCAATTATCTATTGCTGTGTAACACAATACCCAAATCGTAGTGGCTTAAAACAACTATTTATTTGTTTGCAGTTCTTTGGTTCAACTGTTTAGAATGGGATTAGTTGAGTGGTTCTTCTGCTGGTTCACCTGGGGTCTCTCATGTAGCTATTGTCAGTTGACAGCTTGACTGGGGCTGGGTGGTCTTAGATGGCTTCAGTTGCATGTCTGACAGTTGGTCCTGGATGTTAGCTGGGTACCTGTCTCTGCTCATCTTGTGGCATCTCATCCACCAGAAGACCAGGGTGAGTGTCTGTATCTGATGGCAGAAGTGTTCCAAGAGGATGAGAGTAAAAGCTGCAAGACCTCATGAAGTCAAGGCCTAGATGTCACACAGTATCTCTTCCGCTGTATTCTTTTGGTTAAGCAAGTTTCAGTCTAGCCCAGATTCAGGGGTAGGAAGATAGACTCCAACTCTTGATGGAAGGAGAGGCGAACACATTGCAAAAGGCCATACATGTATGGATGGAAGGTCTCAATGGAACCAACTTTGTAAATACAGTGTATCTTGGCATTTGTTGTTAATTTGTTTCAGAACTTATGACCTGCGCCAAAACCAATGAATACCGGATGATGAAGTATTTTCTCTTGTGGGGTGGTGTCGTGACTCATACAAGTTCTAGCAAGCGCAATGAGTCCTGAGCAAGCACTGAGTGCTGAAATATTTTTTCTTGTCAAAATACAACAGATACAGGGTTTGATGAGTTCTGAAGTCGACGAGTACCGAGGTACGGTTGTCATCTATCATAGATCAACTTCTGTTATTCTGACACTCCCTTAAGAGGATTCCTGCCTGTGGAGATCAATTAGAATTGGGATTCTCAGGAAGATGATTTAATAACTGCAAGCAGTTGCCATCAGGGTCCCTGAATAAAGTCATCTTTCTGGAAGTTCTGGGAAAAATTCTGGTGGATTTCCTAAGCAACTTCTCCCCAAAACCTTGTGCTACTTCCATATGTTTCTGGAGGGAAGGGATGTGGTGGAGTGGAAAAGCATGGCTTTGGGAGTTGTAAAAACCTGGGTTCAGCCAGTTCAGCTTTAACACTGACTGACTGACTGTATGTCTTTGAGTAGGTTACTTGACTTCTCTGAATCTTATATTAATATATGTGTTTCTATTTTGTGTGATTGATGTGAGGTGATGGTGATGGGTAATGATGTTCCAGGAATAATAAGAATCCACTTCAAGGGCAGAGTAAGCTCAAGCTTCTCATCCAGACCTCCTGAATGAAGCTGGTCTCACTTCCATCCCCATACCCCTTCACCTTACCTTGGCACACTGGTCATAAGGTATTGAGTTTCTGCAGATCTTCCTGTTTTCTTCTGCTGTGACTGCTATGAGCGGGGAAGGTCAGGATGGGTTCATCTAGCTAATCCTGGTCCCCTGCAGAAAAGCCAGAGGAGGAAGTTTGAGAAAAACAGCCAGAAAGTCTGCTCTAGACAAGAAATTCCGTTTGAGTACTGAACGGAGCTGCCAGAAATGTTGCACAGAGAATCAGGTCACTGCCTAGGAAATTATTGTAGAACACCTGGACCCTAGGCCTTTCTTTAACTGTAGAATAGGGGTCAGAATTTTGTTTTGCAAGTTTGTTGAGAATAGGAGAAAAAATTGCCAAGAGCCTAGCAGAGTTCCTAGAACATAGTAGGTGCACAGTAAGTGACAGCGTTGCGACTATTCTCAGCCCTGTCGACCCTATGCATTACTGCTCCCTGTGTGCTGGTATTGTTGTCACCCACAGGAAGTGGTGGAGTACAACCCTTCCACAGTTTGAGTGACCTACTCTTGGGATGTGATAACTGCATTTCAGAAAAGTTGCATGTCATGTTAGTTTTTATAAATTGAATCTTATTTCCTGATTGACTGATCTGATCATTGATCTCAGTGAAAGAGTGTATTGGAAAGCAGGTGTAATAGGAATGAACAGAGCTACCATGATCACCTTCCCTCTGTATTCATTCTAGCCAGGAAATTGAGCTTTGGGAGATTAAGTGAATAAATTGTCCAAGGTCATACAACTAGTAAGTGACATAGCTGGGGAACAAGTCTGTTGATCTAGATAGGGGTGTGGGGGCAGAAAAAATATAGAGGGAGTAGACTAGAAGGGAATGCTTTAAAAATATAGTTAATATATGGGGTTGAGACATTGTCATTTTATTTCCTATGTCTACTTTATTCAAAATTTCTAGGCTCAACATATGTTTCTTTTACAATGGCTAAAATAAGTTTTATGAAGAATAAAAATTTAGAAAGAGAAAGGTTGGGAGAGCAGAGCCTAAGTAGTGGGCTATGTTTAGATTATGGGCATGAGTGTCTCATACTAGAAGGAAATATAGTGGACAAAGAGCAGGCAGATGTGAAAGTGGACATGAAATACCTTTTGAACTTTGAGGATAAAACTACCTTGTGGAAGTGGTACTTAGGTTGATTTGAAGCTTTGGGGGGTGAGGGGAATGTAGGCGTTAGCAAACGATTGCAACGTAGCTTCCTCTAATTTATTCGTCATTGCCTTGCCTCCTGGCCTAGTGATAATTGGGGGGAGGGGGGTAAGAAGGAAGGGGACAAGGTTTTCTGTTTTTGTTTTTATTTCATTGATTATACTATTGCAGTTGTCCCATTTTCCCCCCTTTATTCCCCCCCACCTCCCCCCCCCATTCCCTGCCCTTTAGTTTTTGTCCATGGGTCATACACATAAGTTCTTTGGCTTCTACATTTCCTTTACTATTCTTAACCTCCCCGTCTGTTTTCTACCTACGGCTTATGCTACTTATTCTCTGTACTTTTTCCTCCTCTCTCCCCCTCTCACTCCCCCGTTGATATCCCTCCACGTCTTATATAAATCCCTTTAACATTTCATATAATAAAGTCTGGGTGATGATGAACTTGACCTTATCTGAGAAGCACTTTATCTGCCCTTCCATTCTAAATGATAGCTTTGCTAGATAGAGTATTCTTGGATGTAGGTCCTTGCCTTTCATTACTTGGTATACTTCTCTCCAGCCCCTTCTTGCCTGCAAAGTCTCTTTTGAGAAATCAGCTGACAGTCTTATGGGAATTCCTTTGTAGGTAACTGTCTCCTTTTCTCTTGCTGCTTTTAAGATTCTCTCATCTTTAATCTTGGGTGATGTAATTATGATGTGCCTTGGTATGTTCCTCTTTGGGTCCAACTTCTTTGGGACTCTCTGAGCTTCCTGGACTTCCTGAAAGTCTATTTCCTTCACCAGCTTGGGGAAGTTCTCCTTCATTATTTGTTCCAATAAGTTTTCAATCCCTTGGTCTTCCTCTTCTTCTTCTGGCACCCCTATGATTCAGATGTTGGGACATTTAAAGATGTCCTGGAGGTTCCTAAGCCTGTCCTCATTTTTTTGAATTCTTGTTTCTTCATTCTTTTCTGGTTGAATGTTTTTTCTTCCTTCTGATCCACTCTGTTGATTTGAGTTCCAGTTTCCTTCTCATCCCTATTGGTTCCCTGCACATTTCCCCTCATTTCCTTTAGCGTAACCTTCATTTGTTCATCTAACTGCGACCAAATTTCAACCAATCTTGTGAGCTTCCTGATTACCAGTGTTTTGAACTGTGCATCTGATAGGTTGGCTATCTCTTCGTCACTTAGTTGTATTTTTTCTGGAGCTTTGATCTGTTCTTTCATTTGGGCCTTTTTTTTTTTTTTTCACGACACGCCTGTTACTTTAACAGGGGTGGAGTGGCAACCATGTGGCTGTGTTGTGATGCTGCCTGTGGGGGCGGGGCCTGAGCAAACAGTGGTGCTTGCTATACTCTGCCAGCTTTCAGTCACTTCCCGCGCTACCCACAAGCAAGTCGGGTCCCTCTGTGCTGGCTCCGGGGTGGGTGGGCTTGAGTAGTTCCAAGTCCTTGTGGGTCTCTCCAATGAACTCTCCTGTGAATCTAGGAGTTCCCCCTGCTGTCGCCTCAACCCCCACAGGTGTTTTCAGTCGGTGGTTTTGGCTTTATTTCCCCATTATGGTGGGTTGTGCGTTCCGATCCACTCCCCAGCTTTTTCTCCGAGTTTATCTGCATGCGAATGAGGGTCCACCCAGTCCACCAGTCTCGGCCCTGCTGGGTCCAGGTCAGCCAGCCGCAGGTTTCGCTGAGTGTGTCGGCAGCGTTTTTGCCAGGTGCGCCTGCTACAGGCTGCTGTCTTGCCACGCACTCTCTGCCCAGCTCCACCTCCACCCCACTTACCGGTCTGGATGAACATGTCTTCTTTAACTTCTTGGTTGTCAGATTTCCACTCAGTTTGATTTTCTGTCAGTTCTGGCTGTTTTTGTTTTTTAAATTGTTGTTTTTCCTCTTTTGGTTGTGTGAGGAGGCACAGTATGTCTACCTATGCTTCTATCTTGGCCGGAAGTCCTTCCTGTTGTTTTGAATGGCCAAGTCTCAGGGCCAACTGGAGAGACCAGGCCAAGGGCTCGGAAACCCCCAGCCAGTCAGAGATAAAGTTTCTCCAGGAATTTTGGAAGAAAATAAATAGAGCTTGTTATTGATACTGTGAAGTGCAAAATGCCCCACCATTCAGCATTTCCAAGGAGTTTCCGGTGTTCCAGCAGACTTTCTGTAGCAGTGAGGCAGAAACTTTTAAAAGTATAGCATTTGTTCTTTTTAGGCACAAGGCTTACTTGCTTGTCACTCCCTGCCAATCTCCCCGCAGGTTTGGGTTGTCTCTCCTGGGCCCCTTTACCAGAAAATCCCACATCAGTCTCCTTGTTGGAGCCAGCTGGGCCCCTCCTCCACCCACAGGACAAAGTGCCCAGAAGTCCAGAATCACAGCTGACTCCCTGAGAAGGAACCCCAGGTAAATGGCCTGGTGCTGGGTCTCTGCCACTTCCCCTCCTCCTACAAGCAGACCTGACCTAACCAGGCTCTGGTCAGGGGAGCACGTCAAGAGAAGAAGTTTGCCATAGAGGGAGGAAAGGGGCAGCATGCAGGTGTCCTCTGGGACAGAGTCTAGGGTATGAATGCAAGACATGGTTGCTGAGGTCTGTTCCAGAGCAGGGGCTCTTGGCTTTTGCTTCCTGATCACAAGAAGAAGGAGTGGACTGAACCGCACCAACAGCCCTCATCCCACCTGGTGATGCGGGCTTTGCGGCGCCCTTGGGGAGCAGAGACTTGCACTTCCCTTAGGCATTCACCACCACTAACCGTCTTTGCTGGCTCCTGCCTCAGACAAAAGGGAGAAGAGACAGACCTTACCGTAAATAAGTTCCTCAATGAGAGTAACTCTCTAGAAATTGAATGCACTTGTTTGTTTGAGGAATGTGTCAGCATCTAGATGTCAGCTTGTCTGCTTATCCCTCACCAGGTGCCTTGAAAGGGATATGCAACAGTGCTGTTCTCATTGCAGGGATAGGAATGCAAAAGCTGATAGTGGGACTTTGCACCATGATCCAGGGAGGGATAGGAAGACCATGTGGTTGGGAAGTAGAGGTGGGCATTGGCACAGAAGGGACCTGTGTGTGTGGCCTCAGCTGCAGGTAGAAGGTTTTTGGCCAGATTCATCCACAAGACCTGGAGCTTGGAGATTCTTGGCTTCCCTTGTCAGTCAGAGCTCTTCTTCCTTTCTTGATTTCAACTCATATCCTTGGCAGGGAAGATGTTTGGAGGATGGCTTGGGTCCTGTGAGCTAGTCACCATCTTCAGAGTTGAGAAAATGGTGGCAGGACTAAATTATAGAGGGGCTTCCTTTTCTACCTGGTCAGTCTATGTGGGGACCTTACGTTGTGCTCCCAAGAGATGGGGGCAGCTGGCAGGACCAGTGCCCCATGGTCCTGGACCATATTGACTTCTGTTATCATGAAAACTAATGTGGCAGGTAAGACAATGTATAGGGCACACTCCAGCCTGCATGTGCAGCCAGAGGAGTCTTCAGTTCTGTGCTTCCCTGTGCCCTGTACTATGTACAGTGAAGCATGTGGTATAACAACATGCCAAACTCTCTGCCCTTAAGATGCTTACAGAATATTAGGAACATAACACACACATGCACACACAGAGGCACTGAGCACAGAGCACAGTGTGTGCACTGCTGGGTGTCCAGGCCTGCTCTCCAGGGCCACTGTGGATATGTCTGCCCTGCTCACATCTTTTTAGATTTCAGGTTCTCTTCTCTACTCTCTGCTGTGACCCTATGTGAATATTCTGTCCAACAAGTCTAAAATTACACTCAGCCTCACCTCCCAAGATATTTTGTCCCTCTTTCTTAAGACTTAAAACCTTGAGTTTTTTTATGATTTTCTCTCTTCCGTGGCTGCCTTATCTTAGTCTTCAGACCCAGTTACCATACAACCTCCCCTTTCCACTCCTCCCACGCTTTATCTCATGCCTGGGTGCTTCAGAGGCCTCCTGACCAGCCTTTTTGGTCTTGCCCTGCTCCTTTCTAGCTCACCCAGTTCAGTCTCCCTAAAACAGCAGATATCTTCCGTTGCTGTCTACCTCCTAGTGCAGTGACAGGATTATATCAGGATCACATGGGAGAAGATCGAGTGGGATGATTGGGGTTACCAGGAAAATCCATCCTGAGGGAGCCCCCACTAGTATTTGGTGAAGTGTTCTTTTATTAGTCATACTCTCCATGTAGAATACCCAACTGTGATACATTCATGATGACTTAAAATCCAGGGCTGGCTTCTCTCTGCTATTTAACTGTGGCTATGGCACTGGTCCTCACTATCTAACTAGTATGTGCTCAGAATTTCAACTCTTTGGCATATTAGCTGGAACCAGATACCCCTAAGAGGGTAAAGCAGCTGCTGGTGCCAAAAGTCAGAGCACACCCTGCCGAGCTAAATGTGGTGGACCTGAACAGTGGAGGAAGGCAAGCAAAAGAAGCTCAAGTTCAATCATCAACTGCATCACCTTGTGTGTAAGTTGCTTCTGCAGTCTGGCCTCAGTTTATTTAGATCCAAAATAAAGTCCAGTTCTGGATTATTTATACTACTTTTTTCCTCTATTTTCAAGGGAATTTTGGAGGTGACTGTATTTTCTAACTGTATGTCAGTTATCTCTTTGTATCATGCCAAAAAGTCATCCTTAGGCTTTGGCTAAAAGGAATTATAGAGTGTTGGCTTTAGGAGGGATCTTGGAGATCATCTAATTCAAACTTCTACCTGATGGGCATCCATAGTATTCAGCAAGCAAAGGAGACAGCAGATTGATTTTCTGTCAGACTCCTGAGGCAGAGAGGCCCCCTGGGCCCCCAGGGCTCAGGGCACTTAGTAAAGATCGCCTGACCTTCCTTGAGAAGAGGTGGAGGCAGTCTCTCTCTTGTTAGAGTCAGACAGAATGCCTGGGTGGGCACCACTGTGGGAGCAGATACACTAACTGGCTTCCTTTGTTCTCTCTCCGTTCCTTTCCATGACACCTGGGAGTCTGGGGCCCTGCTGTGCAGATGGAGACCTTTGTATGTGTGCTTCCAAGGGGTAAGGCAGCCACCTCCCCCTGCACTCAGGACAAAGCAGTTGCCTGGCAAGTGTGGACTCAGACAAAACCCTTGTTGCCTCACTGCAGCATTTTAAACTTAATGAATATCCTGGTAACCTTGACCATAACCTGTAGTCTAGTAAAAGTACCTGGAATGGCAGTTAATTGGGATCAGTACAGGAGTGGCAAAAGTAGGTTAATAATAATAACAAATAATACAGTAATTAATAAATAAGTAATACATGAATAAACTGTGTTTTTCATACTTGCAACTGTAAACCTGCTTTTGTCCATCCCTGTGTTAGGGAGGTAAGGGGTCCAAATGAGTCAGAAGCTTGTGTAGGGGTCATAAGGAGTTAGAAGATGCTTGTGAAGTGGTGGTGACTAGTAGTTTTGAAATACGTTGAGGGCAATTTCATTTTAGTGGCCAGTTGCCCAGAAATTTCTTCTTATCTTTCGCAGTTTTCCCAGTTCTCTAAGCCCTATTTTTGGCAAGCAGTCCCAATCTAATTCATATATTGCTTTGTAATAGGTAAACTTTTCCATGGCCACTTAGTTCAAGCCAGTGTTCCCTAAAGTGTGGTTTGGACCACTTGCATCACCACCACTGGGGGGGCTCTTTCCCCTGGATATGCAGGTCTGAGCTGTGGTGTCCAAGTGTTTATCTGAGACAAAAGAAGAGCATAGTTTTTATAGCCCTCTGGTTGGGTCCACAATATACCTCTTTATTAAAAGGGTAATGTTTAAACACTGCTCAGAAAACAGTAAAAGGAAGATAATTATTTCAAGAAGAAATTTTTAAAGAAAAAAATGCCCTAGATACATAGCTATATCTTCCTCATTAAGCCATGGCTTCCCCTTCCTTAGCATTCCCCAACCATAATCATATACACAGACGTTGATCAGGAGGACGCACAGTTCTAGCCTGCGGGAACTGGTGGAAATGAGGCTACTCAGCTTTTCTTGATGTCATAGCTGTGGCTGTTTTCCACTGCTGACCCTGCCTTTGACCTTCTCTGCTAGTGCTGCTGCTTCCTCACCTGCCGATGGAGGCTTTGGTGGCTTTTGTAAGGAGTGCCCTGGCTTTCTCTTTCTAGTGCTCCTGGAAAGTTCCAGACTCAGCATCTCCAGCCCCTCAGCCCCTACCTTGAAGGTCGCAGAGTTTCCCATGATTTGGGAAATGTAGAGTCTTTGGTCCCCACTTTTTCTGCCAGTTTACTCTGAGCTTTTGCATTTCCTTCCCCCAACTTTCATCAAGAAAAGTGGAACAACCCACCCCCCTCCTTTTTCTTAACCTAGAAAAAGAAGGGAGTGGGTACAAGGGGAAGTAACAAGAAAGTCCTTTCTGGACACACGGACAAAACCAAGAGGGAGGGTGGAAGCAAGGGAGGGAGGTGGGTTTGGCTGGGGTGGGGTGGGGAATGGTGGGGAGAAAATGCAGACAACTGTAATTGAACAAAAATAAAGTAAAAAATAAAAGAAAGTTCTTTCTGGAAAAGAAGGAGCTCCTACCTTTCACAACAGTATGGATGGAACTGGAGAGCATTATGCTAAGTGAAATAAGCTAGGCAGTGAAAGACAAATATCACATGGTCTCACCTCACCCATAAGTGGAAGCTAATCAAGAAAACAAACAAGCAAAATATAACCAAAGACAATTGAAATAAAGAACAAACTGACAGTAACCAGAGGGGAGGTGGGAGGGGATAATGGGAGGCGGGGAGGGAGAAGGTTGTCAGAAACATATATAAAGGACACATGGACAAAGTCAAAGTGGGGTAGGATCAAGGGTGGGAGATAGGGATGGCTGTGGTCGGGGGAGTGGTGGTGGGGAAAATGGAGACAACTGTACTTGAACAACAATAAAAAAATGTGGAAAAAAAAAAAAGAAAGTCCTGTCTGTATCTTCATAAAGAACCTAGTTGGAAACTTGGCCCCACCACTTACAAGCTGTGTAACCTTTAGTAGGTCATGTCAAAACTAAGAATAGTCTCCTCATCTGAAAAGTGGCAGAAGATGACCTACAGGACTGCTGTCAGACTTCCATACAGGAAAAAATGGTGGCTCAGTGCTCCTCACATATTAGTTACTCAGTAAATATCATCCTTCCACTTCTTTCCCCTGGTTCTCTCTTCCAATGAGCTCAGTTCACTCTCTGTTCTCCTTCCTCTCAGTTCTGCTTGGCTCACTTGCCCATGTTTGCACATTCCCCTAATTCTCTCACCTTCTTTCTCATAACAAACAACACCCTCTTCATTTGTATCTATGATCCCAACTTACAAATAGGTGTCAGAACTAGGCTTGTGCTTTTATTAAAAAACCCCACGTTTATGCATAATAATTGACATTCCCAGGCTAGACACAAAATAACTCACCACATAGCATACATTTACAATGATAAAAAAAATTGAAAACAAAATTGTTTTAATAGTGAGCATAACAAAAACTTTAGCAAAGAGAAGTCCTTTTTTCTTAAAAGCTGCATATGATCAAAAAGAAGTTAAATCAAATTAGATATGAGGAGATGGGTAGTTGAAACTTTTGTAGAAGCTTTGACATTGATTTTGGGGTGCTTTCAAGGGCCTTGCTGTCTTGGTAATTTATTAGCCCCAATTTACTTCAAAATTCATGGCTCTCCCTTTTTCCTGATGAAGGTGTAAATCTCTGGCACTGATCTTGCACTTAGCCATCATTAGGATTATTTTTGGCTCAAAAATGGAACAAAGCAGGGAGGAGGAAATAGAGGGGATGGGAGAAAGAAGTCTTTTCCTGAGTTAGGGAAGAATTGGAAATAAAGAAGAGAGACAGATGGAGCTATGATAGATGTATATGTGTTGTAAAAATGCTGTTCATGGTGGGAAATGATTCCTCTAATGCATATAGAAGCATAACTTCTTTCCTGTGATGGGGAAGAAAGGAAGAAATAAAAAGAGAGAAACCAAATCAAGTGGGAGAGTGCTTTCAAGTATTTTAGAAACAGCGTCCAGTGACCTTGTTAGCAGATCAGGGATGAGAATCTTATTATCAACTTAAGTTTGGATATTTTTACATGGGCAATTAATATCCTGGCAGTGCCTTTATAGTGATTGCAGTCTTTTGCAATAAGAAAATCTGTTTGATGGAAATTATATACAAGATAAAATTATCCTAAGGGAATTAAACAAATATGGATTCTGGAAGATATTAATTAGTCAGAAGTCAAAACAATAGGGTGGCAAATATTTGGGGACTAGAGAGGGTTTGGAGGCAGTGTATTAGTTATCTCTCACTGTGTAACAAATTACTCTATAACTTATGTCTTAAAATAAACACATTTATTTTTTTTTTAATATTTAATTTTTTTAGAGAGAGGGTAAGGGAGGGAAAAATAGAAGGGGAGAAACATTGATTGGGTGCTTCTCACATGTCCCAACTGGGGACCTGGCTCCCAACCTAGGCATATGCCCTGACCAGGAATTGAACCAGCAACCATTCAGATCACAGGCTGGTGCTCAAACCACTGATCCACACCAGCCGGGGCCACACATTTATTTTACAGTTTCTGTGGGTCAGGAGTCCAGACCTGGCTTCCTTGTTCCTCTGCCTCATGGTCTGTCATGAGGCTGTAATCATGGTGCCTCTAGGGCTGGGGTCCCTTGTGAAGACTTGACTGGAGAAAGATTACTTTCAAGCTCACATGGTTGTTGGGAGTTCCTCAAGGATTGTTGGACCAGGGATCTTAGTTTCTAGTTGGCTGTTTGCTGGAGGTTGGTCTCAGTTCATTGCCATGTAGGTTTCTTTGACATGGCTTTGTTTCATCAAAGCCAATGGGGTAGTGGGGGAGAGAAGGCGAGAGAGACCTTTAGAAAGATAGAAGTCACAGAAGTGACATCACCTTTGCCATATTCTGTTGGTTAAGAAGTAATTCTCTAGGGCAGTGTACATTCAGGGAGAGGGGATTTCATGAAGGCAGGAAAACTAGGAGTTGTAGATCTTTGGGCACAGTCTTAGTCTGCTTGCCATAGGCAGGGAGTATTAACCGAGACAAGGACCCAGGAGACTGAGGGATCTGGTGGCCCAGTCCCATCTGGTTCCATCTAGTGACTCTTTAGCCCTCTCTCTTTTGGCCTCTGATCCTGAAGATATGCTGTCTGCCTGGGTTCCTAGTACTCTTCTGCCATTCTAACGAAAATAGCATCTTCACAGCTCTTTTTCCTCATTAAAGATTTTCATACCGCATATACAACACATAAAAAGAAAAGTGATGGGGAAGAGAGGCAGAAAAGTTCAAAATATTAAATATTTATATGTACATAGGATGTTATGGGCTGAATTGTGTCCCCCCATGTTCAGATGTTGAAGCCCTAATCTCCAGAACGTGGCTGTATGTGGACATAAGGCCTTTAAAGAGCTGATGAAGTTAAAATGAGACCAAAAGTGGTATCTTTATGAGAAGAGGAGACTAAGACATACAGCGAGACACCAGAGGTGCGTGTGCACAGCGGGGCAACCATGCTTAGAGGCAGCAAGCGGGTGGCCATCTGCAAGTGAGAGGCCAACCAGCCCTTTGTCTCATGCTTAATGCGAAATCTTGTCCCAGGGACCCCTGTTTATTCTTGAATTCCCCTCCCTTCTCTGTCAGGAGAGACCCATTTTGGCCTCAGTTCTTCCCTGCCACTTCCATATTTCTCTCAAAGTTCTCATCGTGGGGCTTCTGCGTTCTGTGCTAATCACTGTGATCCTCCCAGCTGAGGCTCTGTCCTTGGAAGGTCTGTCTGGTGCTGGATCTTTGGTGACTGATCATTGCTCCAGTGTTTGTTCCTTCCTGTTCCTCTGGTCGGGGTCTCAACATGGGATGCCCATGGCCCAGGCAAACCCGGTGTCCAGACAGCGGCAGCTGTCCTCTGCCTTACTCTGAGGACCCGTCTCATAAACCAACAAGACACCCAGGGGAGGGGGAGAAGATCCAAGGAAGATGGAAGGCAACCTGAGGGTTATGTGCCAGTCCAGAACACCCCATCTCAGCCCCAGCACTCAGATGGTGGAAGTGTCCCTCCCCTGTCGTCAGCTGTCTTGTCTCTCATTTTCAAGGCCACTTGGTATTTGTTTTGACCTGGTTTATAAGCACGTTCATCAGAGAGTTGGGGACAGATCTGCAGGGTCTGCCGCTGGGCAAAGGGAATGCCCTCTGAGCCAGGTTAGGAGGGCAGAGGCAAAGTCTCAAAGCTGTTAAGAGTCACACTTCAGTATTCACTTGAGTGGAGTTCCCTGGCTGGAGGGCCTAGCTTATTTATTGTGGTTGCCTCATCAGCTTGTCCTAGGGACCCCTGCTTACTCTGAGTTTCTCTCCTCTGTCAGAAAATAGACCCACCGTGGGAGGATAGTCACAAGGCCCTGAGGAACAGCTCCTACAGAGAAGATACAGAACTCCTTTGAACCACAGCAGTGCTGTTAGAACACTGCTGCCACTGCTCTCGTGAAGATGTTCACCACAATGCTTGGGTTCTTAGATTCTGGAGCCAGGCTTCCTGGGTGCAAACCCTGGTTCCATAACTTCCCTTCTCTATTCCTAAATGTTCCTAGTTGTAGAATAGAGGTAATCTCAGGGGCAAGTGCCATAGATTGTACTGAGGATTAAATGAGTTAATACAGTAAAGGTGATTAGAGACATACCTAGCAAATGAGTAATAGATATTATTTTAAAAGTCGTTTTTTCCCATTTTTTTTATTGTGGTTAAATACACATAATGAAATTTACCATCTTAACCACTTTCAAGTGTACAGTCTTGTGGAATTACATACATTCATAATGTTGTGCAGCCATCACCACCGTCCATCTCTATAACTCTTTCCATCTTATGAAACTGAAACTCTCCACTTAAATGAATAACTCCCATTCTCTTCTCCTCCTGGTTGCCAGGGACTTCCTCCCAGTTACTATTCTGCCTTCTTTCTCTGATTTTGCCTACTCTCACTACTTCATGTAAGTGGAGTTATATAGTATTTTGTCTTGTTGTGACTGGATTATTTCACTTAGCATAATGTCCTCACGGTTCATCTGTGTTGTAGCATGTGTCAGAATTCCCTTCCTTTTTAGGACTGAATAATATTCCAGTATGTATATATCACATTTTGCTTATCCATCTCTTAATGAACATTTGGGTTGCTTCCACATTTTACCTATTGTGAATAATGCTGCTACGAACACGGGTGTCCCATTGTTTCTTTGAGATCCCGCTTTTAATTCTTTGGTGTGTATACCCGGAAGTGGAATTGCTACATCATATGATAATTCTATTTTCAATTTTTGGGGGCCTCACCATACTGTTTTCCATGGTGGTTTCACTCTTTATCATTCCCACCAACAGTGCACAAGGGTTTTAAGTCTCTATATCCTTGCCAACATTTTTTTTGTCCTCCCTCCCTTCCTTCCTTCCTTCCTCTCTTTCTCTCTTTCTTCCTTTCTCTCTCTCTCTTTCTTTTCGATGGTAGCCATCCTAGTGAATGTGAGGTGGTATCTCATTGCAGTGTAGGTTAGCATTTCTATAATGATGTTAAGCATTTTTTGTGTGCTTTTTTGGTCAGTCATATATCTTCCAAAAGTCTTCTTAATGTCTTATTACCTTTTGTGGTAGGCTCTAGAGTGAGAGAACATATCTTAGACATCACTGAATCAACACAGTGCCCAACCAGAGCCTGTTGCAACCAGGTGCCTGGTTATTTACTGAGTGAACTGCTGAGATCTCTAATTTCCCATAGCTTATATCTTTGCTAGGCAAGGGCTGAGGCTAATAAAGTTGTTCTTTTTTCCTAGGAATAAACCCCCCCTCACTGTCCGTTTAGATAATCTCTCCTTCCAGCTCAACACAGCCCACATTTCAATCATTAAAGTAACTCACTCACTTGACATAAGATGTTTCCTGCATAATGCCTTATCAGTGCTCCAAGCCTGAGCATACTCGACCCCTTCCCAATGAGAGCTGTGACTGAGGTGACTATGGGAAGAGTGTGGGAATTGTCTCCTGGAAGGAGAACGTGGTGGGAGAGGAGTATGATACTGGAGGAAACAGCTCACAATTAATTAGAAACATAGATGGACATTGATGACTTGGCAATGCTGCCCAAACTCATCTTGGTGAGGATGGGGAGTGTCATTCTGAATGAACGTGTGGACTGAGCTATCTTTAAAGACAAATTCCTGCTTCCAGGGTGTGGAACAGAGGCTCTGTATATACTCAAATATAAGAAATGAATGTTACATACTTAGAAATATCCTTTTTTCACCTGTAAGTGGAACCTAACCAACAGAAACAAACAAGCAACCAAAATACAACCAGAGGCATTGAAATAAAGAACAAACTGACAGTAACCAGAGAGAAGGGGTGAGAGGGATAACAGGGGAAGGGCCACCAAGGAACATGTATAAATGGCACATGGACAAAGCCAAAGCGGGTAGGTTTGAGGATGGGAGGTGGGGATGGGTAGGATGGAGGGGTGTGGGGTGTGGTGGGGTGGAAATGGAGAAAGCTGTAGTTCAACAAAAATTTTTAAAAAAGAAACACCCAAGTAACCCTCTTGTTAAGTGGTACCCTCAAAAGCAGACTGAGAGGGAGGTGGGCCTTCCATATCAAACCTGCTCAATTTAGTATCCAGAGGCTTCTATAGCACCCTATGCACCCATCCAGGCACAGGGCATGTGGGGAAGGAGAGGCAAAGATTTGTACAGTAGCTGTTGAGGCTTCATTTTATTAGCAAGAGTTCCTAAGCTTCTGGCTTGTTCCCCTGCAGATATGGGTGCGGAGAGATGGGGGCAGAGAGGAGAGAAGCATGAAGAATTGACCATGAATGGCAGCGTAATAAGCCATGAGAAGCCCAGTTGTTTCTAAAGGCATCTTTAGCAAGGCACACAGGGATTAATGGATGGATAACTATAAGTGGTTGGCGTGCCAAGGTAGAGTGAAAGAAAGGGAATGGGCTGATTAAGTCTGTATCTAGATTTCTATTGTAAGTGATTATTAGAGAATGACAAGATGGGGGGTGTTTTTAAGATTTATATTTGAAGCAAGAACTAAATGAGTTTGTTGAAAGATAATTTGGATATTGTAGTGGAACAATATGGGATAAAACTCCCTGATAGGTACATTTTTACTTGGTTCTTGCTTCCTTTGGTATAGATAGACTCGAAGTTTTGAACCCTGACTGCAAATGGAATCTCCTAGGAAACCATTTTTAAAACCCCATATTTAGGCCCCACTCCAGGGAAATTAATGAGAATCCCTAGCCTGGCGTCCTGGAGTCATGTTTTCACTCGTAGCCACCGTTGAGTCCCCAGTGTTTAAGGTAAATCGGATTTTGCAGTAGTACAGATAAGGGATTTGGGGTGGGGGCAGTGTGGACATTTCAGACAGTAAAAAACAGCCAGGAGAGGTCAGGGGTTGTGGAAGATAAGAACTCTGGGAATAAGATTTTCATTCAGAGCAAAAGCTGCTTTAGTTAGTGTCATTACTAACTAAATGATCCCGTCAGTATGGTTCCGACAGAAATTAGTGTCTAGTACTTGAATTAGTCATTTAATTACATTTACCTTCAGCTTCTCTTGTCTTGTTCTGGCACAGACAGTAGGTTTTGTAACCGTGGGTCTGGCAGAAGGAAATGCTGTGGACAAGAAGGATGAGAGAAGCTGGAGTAAGTGTTTTGGGAGGATGAGAGTACTCTATTACCGAGTGTCAAGAACTGTGAAGGGCCTGAGATGTTACCTACTTGCAAGTTAACAAGTTAGCCTGCCATAGTTTCATGGATGCTGGCAAAAGATGTGAAGCGCCCGGGTCGGAGACAAAGAACTTAGTTACTCATGGCAAAACAGACAGCATGGGCATTACCATCTGTTTGTTGGAGCCCCTATCTCCATGTCCCGCAGGGGCAATGCGGAGGGGGCCCCTGTGGAACCTGCCCATGTGGTGGATTTGCAGCACATCTGGGGAATCCCAACCTTAGGAAACCCCAGTCTTTTAAATGGGCTGCAAGTGAATCTGCCCAACTTCTGTTCCAGAGGGAGATGTTATCTTTACTATACTGGACAGCAAATAAAGCTGCTTCCCTCAGAGGGAACTTATCTATCTTCCAAGCCTGTTCACTACATGAACATACTTGAAAAGGTAGCCTAGAACAAAAACTCTCAGGGTCTCTGTTCATAAGATGTAAAGAATGCAAGAGACCATGGAGAATTGTATAACATCTAGCATTTAAGGTCTTTCAGCAAGTGGGTGTTACAATGAGACTGTCTTAGTGTTCTCACTGTATATCGCATGTGCCAGGGAAGGTGGACATGCCAGTTCACCTTGGTATGGTGTGGAGAGTGTTCTGAGACACTAAGCCAAGTACCCATAGTGTTCAAGTCTGAAAGTGTTGATATATGTGATATCAGCCCATATCCTTGGAGCATGCAAGGGATTCCAGGAGTTTTGAAAGAGTCACAGGAAGCAGGAGGTAGAAATGTTCCTCTGTGTAACCACCCAGTTCTTGACTCTGGAGAAGTCTGACATGAAGTCTTTTATGCTGCATGACAACATAGTCTTGAAAAGAACTATGTATGTTGTATAGAAAGCAGCATACAAGAAAAAATATGTTCATATACTTTTAAGCACTGTTTGTATAGTGCTTTATAGTACACAACTACTTTCTCAAGCTATCTCATTTTAGTCTACAATTATTTTCCCCATTTTCTGTGCATAGGTACTGAGACAATGTAGGAAATGATACTAACTAGACCAGGGAAGACTCCACTTACTCCAGGAAGCAACTTTTAAACAGAGTTGGAAGGTGGTGAAGGGGCGAGATGAAGAAGAGAAGTGATGGGAAGAACAGAGGGCATTTGGCTTGGCAGAGTTTGTGTGCAAGTGAGCGAACAGGGAGCTTGGGGTGGTTGGCTCTGCCTGCTTTCCTTCTTGAACCCTTCCAGGGCCTTTGACTTTCTCCCTTAGTGGTTATATGTCCAAACAGTGTCATTTCTCTTCAAGATTCTACCTGTTTCCTTTCCCACCATCACCGACCCTGACAGTCGTCTGTGGGCAGGTTACCTGGAGTACAGTCCTACTTGAGGAGACTGGGGCCAGACCATATCGCCACCAAAGACAGCCAAATCACTGGTCAGGTGTCCCATTTGTCTCCAGGACATAATGACAGGAAACAACAAACGACCAACAACAACCATTTTATTATGCTCATGTTTTTGTGGGTCAAGAATTCAGGCAGAGCACAGTGGGGGTGTTTTTTTCTCTACCCAACCAATGCTTGGGGCTTCAGGGGGTAGATCCAGTACTTAGAGATGGCTGGAACAGGTGCATTAGGGCCAAATGTCTGGGTCCTTGATTTTGCCTATGGCTAGAGTCCCCCCACCCCTGCCACACACAGGCATACACACTTTGTGTCTGCTGGGTCTGCACTATCTAAGAGGGCTTTATCCATGTCTGATGCCTAGGAGAACAACTGGGCTGGACAGCCATTGTTTTCTCTTCATATGGTCTCACCACATGGCTGGCTTGGGCTTCCAACAGCATGGTGGGCCCAGGGCAGTGATATTTCCTAGGTTGGCTTTCTCAGTGTGAGTGTTTCAAGGGCCCTGGGCAGATGCTGCGCAGCCTCACAAGTCCCAGAATGTCCTTTCCACTGTATCCTATTGCTCAAGCAAGTAACTAAGGCCAGCACAGACTCAAAGGAAGGGAGATTAGACTCTGTCTTTTAATGGGAAGACTAACTAACAGTTTATTGCTGTCTTTAATTCAGCACACAAGGTCTCCATGGATCAAATCCATATGTCCAGGTGTGGGTCACTTTTAACAAGTGGAGTCGCTCGTTAAACTTGTGTGTTTAACCAGGGAACTGCAGCCATGAGAAAAGTTTGGAAAATGCTGGTATTGAGAGTTGGTTCAAACTAGGAGGTGGTGTGTTTGCATTGAATTAATTGTATGGATTTGAAACTTCTGTTCTCCAGAAAATTGTCACTATGTGTACTTTTTTATTCTTTATTAACCTGCCTAGAATCTATTTGATTTTCTAGCTAATTTTTACCCCTTTTGTGCTGGCCCCGGAACAGTTTATTTTTAAATCCCCCCTTTGTCCCAACTTCTACCCTGCCCCATTTCACGGGGCACCACCCCCTGTAGACCTCATTTCCCAGGCCTTGTGACCTGGCTCATGACTGAGTTCGGTTAGTGGAAAGCGGTGGCAGGAGATTGAAAGGTGGGACAAAGGAGGAAACAAGAATATCTCAGCCTCCATCCCCGTTAACATATTTTCTGGGTGAGGGAAATGATGCTCCGCTCTTCAGGTTTCTGTTTCCATGGGTGACCCGGGCTCCTGGTCGTCTCTGGGTTTCCACTCCGTCCTGTTGGACTTCTTGGCTCATCTGTAACTTGGGTAACCAATTTCCTGCATTGAATTCCCTGTTTTTAATTCCTAGAGTGATTTTTGTTTATCTGGTTGAAACCTGCATGATATGTTCTTTTAATATTTTTGCCCAATTTAACTAACTGCATACGCCTTTCCACCCCCAAGCTTCTTTACAAATGGAATCCAATTTAACGTTCATTCTGGAATTCCTTTAAAGTGAAATTTCTGGCATTTACAAAAGAAAGACAGAAGACTAAATGGAAAAAGTAGAGGTCCTTCATAGTCTCACCAGAAATAACCCCTCTTAAAACTTTCCTTTCAGTCTTTATTTTCCTTTTTTCTTTAATATATTTTCTCCAGTGTCTTTATGCATTTTTATATAGTTGAATTCACCCAGTATATCTATTTTTGAAAACTATCTCTTCCTTAGCTTGACATTTTATCATAAGCATCTTTCCATTTCTTTAGAAATCTTTATAAGCACTACTTTTAACTTGTGAAAGGGAGCACAAAAGTAGAATTAGGGAGAATTCTGACTTTTGAAATTCTGTATTCCAAAAAGAGGGTGCCAACTAGGGTTTGCATCTGTAGCTCTCAAATTAGTTGTTCAACAGGCATTCGCCAAGTGCTCCCAGTGCCCGTGGTATAGTGGGAGATGGGAGAGAGGAAATGATCTAAGAGCAGGGACTGGTTAGGAAGCCAAGAGGACACACATAAAACAATTAGAGAGCAATAGGAGATTTAAAAAAATCAATTGCTAGGTGGAGCACTTCAGACTGTCAGCGCCATAAAAGAGTAGGGGAGGGAGAGATCAATGTGCAGTGGACTGCTCCCCAAAAGTCTCTTCCGGTGGCGCCAACATGGGCAGGGCTCGGGCAGGTCTAGAGGAGATGGAAGGAGTTCCAGGGGAAGCAGGGTACAGATTAGAGGCTCTGGAGTCAGGCAGGCCGTCTAGTCCTGGTTCAATCTCATCTCTACCAGCTCTTGGATCATAGGCAAGTTAGGAGTTTCCCTAGGCCCCAGTTTCTTGGTGATAATGATAATACTTCTTCTTGGAAAGAAATGCAATATTCGAAAGAGTAACAACCTTATTTCTTCCCACCAGGATTCAAACTTTCTTCCAGGTGAGCACAGACATGAATAATCTTCATGTAAGCACTTGCTGTGGGTTGTTACCTATAGTTAAAACAGCATCCATGTTACTGAAAGCATAAATGGCCTGCCCTACAAAAACAGAGGAGAGTCTGAGTTGAATTAGGGGCTGTATTTCCCGGTGCAGCTGAACCCATGGGTGCACTGAGCCCTCCCCTAGTGTCTCCTATACACCAGGTACTGCCAGAACCCATGGGCCAGCGTGACTTCTCAGATTGCACCCTGGCCCTGTTCCCTTCTAGGTGGGCCCTTACCTGCAGCTACCTGGGAGGAGGGTTGTGTTTTTGGAAGAGGGCATTAAGTAAGGAAATGCAATTGAAGACCCAGAGCTAGTGGACCTGAATATCAGGAAGAAGAGGTAGTGATGGGAGGTTGGGGGACTGACAAGCGTGAGAATGTGTGTGTAGTTGTTGCAAATACTATAGACTAATGTAGATGTCTGTGAACCCAAAATACCTTTAGAATCTGTTTGCAAAAATGCCTTGTTATTACTACTAGAAGAGACTTGGGAGAAGAATTAGTGAGCTGGTTAAGACATAGGGAGAAACCATATACACACCACTCAGAAAGTTTGAAAGAACTTGTACTATAGCCCCATATTAATTAGCTTGTCTTCTGGAGCTTAACCAAGACCATGAGAGCTTACCAGACTTCACAGGGCTTCATTCCTCCTCCACAGAGTCACTTACCCTACTCAGGACCACCTATGTGATGGGCTTCTTGGGGTGTGCCTGCTATAAACTGATAGCTGCCCAGTGCCCTTGTTGTGAGGGTCAAACTGAAGACACATGTAGCAGTGCTTTGTTGGTGGTGGGGAGGGTGCTGCAGGGGACCAGGCCCTGGCTTTTTAAGGGACATAATAGAAAATGTCGGTATTTCCAGTACCTCCTCTTGAGGCTTCCCTATATGGGCAGGGTGGAAGGATGGAGGAAATCTCTTCCTTCTCCTCAAGGGGCTTCTAGAGCCACCTGTCTTGAACTACAGCCATGAAAAGGAAAAGTCTCGACTTCCCGCCAAGATGGAGGTGTAGGTAGACACACTGTGCCTCCTCGCACAACCAAAAGAGGAAAAACAACAATTTAAATAAACAAAAACAGCCAGCTCTGACAGAAAACTGAACTGAGTGGAAGTCCGACAACCAAGGAGTTAAAGAAGACATGTTCATCCAGACCAGTAATCAGGGTGGAACCGGGCGGAGAGCACACGGCAAGACGGTGGTTTGTGGAGCAGTACCGGCAATGCTGCAGCTGCCGGGAGGGGCCCCTGGTGGGCGGGCCTGACCAAAATGGAGCCAGCGAACTCAGCGAAACCTGCCGCCAGCTCACTGGGACCCAGTGGGGCCGCGACTGGTGGACCAGGCAGTCCCTCATTTGCATGCAGATAAACCAGGAGAAGAAGCTGGGGAGCGGGGCAGACCTTGCAACGAACCATCTCGGGGAAATAAAGCCTCAAACCGCCGATTGAAAACACCAGTGGGGGTTGAGGCGGCAGCGGGAGGAACTCCCGGCCTCACAGGAGAGTTCGTTGGGGAGACCCACAGGGACTTGGAACTGTGCAGGCCCGCCCACTCACCCTGGAGCCAGCAAAGAAGGGTCCAACTTGCTTCTGGGTAGCTGGGGAAGTGCGGAGAACAGAGCAAGTGCCATTGTTCTCTCAGGCCCCACCGCCACAGACAGTGTCACAACACAACCATGTGGGTTACCCCACCCTGGTGAACACCTAAGGCTCCGCCCCTTAAAGTAACAGGCACAGTGAGAAAAAAAAATGGCCCAAATGAAAGAACAGATCAAAGCTCCAGAAAAAATACAACTATGGTTGGCTATCTCTTCATCACTATCAGATGCACAGTTCAAAACACTGGTAATCAGGATGCTCACAGGATTAGAAGAAAGATGGTTGCAATTCAACAAATGAAGGATATGATAAAGGAAATGAGGGGAAATCTGAAGGGAACAATAGGGATGAGAAGGAAACTGGGACTCAAATAAACAGAGTGGACCAGCAGAAAGAAAAAAACATCCAACCAGAAAAGAATGAAGAAACAAGAATTCAAAAAAATGAGGAGAGGCTTAGGAACCTGCTGGACATCTTTAAACGTCCCAACATCTGAGTCATAGGGGTGCCGGAAGGAGAAGAGGAAGACCAAGGGATTGAAAACTTATTTGAACAAATAATGAAGGAGAACTTCCCCAAGCTGGTGAAGGAAATAGACTTCCAGGAAGTTCAGGAAGCTCAGAGAGTCCCAAAGAAGCGGGACCCAAACAGGAACACACCAAGGCACATCATAATTACATTACCCAAGATTAAAAAGGAGAGAATCTTAGAAGCAGCAAGAGAAAAGGAGACAGTTCCCTACAAAGGAATTCCCTTAAGACTGTCAGCTGATTTCTCAAAAGAGACCTTTCAGGCAAGAAGGGGCTGGAGAGAAGTATTCCAAGTCATGAAAGGCAAGGACTTACATCCAAGAATACTCTATCCAGCAAAGCTATCATTTAGAATGGAAGGACAGATAAAGTGCTTCTCAGATAAGGTCAAGTTCAAGGAGTTCATCATCACCCAGCCTTTATTATATGAAATGTTAAAGGGATTTATATAAGGCATGGAGGGATATCAACAGGGGAGTGGTAGGGGGAGAGAGGGGGGAAGAGGTGCAGAGAATAAGTACCATAAATGGTAGGTAGAAGACAGACAGGGGGAGGTTAAGAATAGTATAGGAAATGTAGAAGCCAAAGAACTTATGTGTATGACCCATGGACAAAAACTAAAGGGTGGGGAATGAGGGGGAGGGGTGTGGGGCAGAGAGGAAGAAAGGGGGGGAAATGGGCCAACTGTGATAGCATAATCAATAAAATATATTAAAAAAATACAGAGCCTCAATGAATCACTGTTCCCTGATACTTATTCTTGGGCATAGAATCGGCTCCATAAGAGCCCCTGTCTTTGCTTCCGCTCTCATCTACCTCTTGACTTCATTGTTTAGGTAACAATGATGAACCGAGTTTAGCAGTGAGCATAGGATGTTTTGTCCACTCTTCTGCACAAAAGGGTGGCTACTGAAACCTGAAAAAGCCTGTCAATCTGGCAGAAATCTAATTTCAGCACTTGCACCAAACTCATCTGCACTGGAATGGACCCCCGTATTTGTTTTGGTTCTTGTCAAAAGTGTTCCTTTTGCCTTGGAAGGAGGCAGAGCTCCACAGAGCCAAGGTGGTGGGGGTGGATTAGGGACATTTCTTTCATCACCAGCTTTGTCCTCAGAGCCTGGGATTCTGTCCCCAACTATCGACACTGAATAATGGTGATAAATGGGGAAAGGTGAGAGTGTTTTCCATGAATCTACTGATCTTAACCAAGAACCCCTAGAATTGCTCCTCAGGGATGTCTGCACAATGTATGTTGTGGTGGTCTTCCTGATTTGTGTGGCCTGAGTGAATTTCCTCATTTGCTTAATTCCTGGTGCATATGGGACTCACTCTGACAAGCTGCAGGTGGGGTCCTTTTCAGGGACAATGCTCAGGTAAAGTTTGTTTTAAAGACCAATTTGGTACGTGAAGGACTCTGAAAAAAAACGGTGAGTTGCTCTTCCCATGAAAAGTATTGATAATACTGATAATCATGGAGACTGTTGCTGCTGGCTGTTTCTGAAATTGGAGAGACCCACATCCCAGTTCATGGACCAAAGACTAGAGAGAGGGAGGGCAGGCTGGAGGCTGGGGATGGATGCAGTGAAAGTCAGGAATTTTCTATAAGCTCACATCAAAGAAATTCCTCAGGAGCACATTCCCTTAGAGGTTTTTTGGTTTTCTTTGGCCTTATTGAAGTTTCCCTTTTTTTCCCCCCTTCATTTCTGAGGGCAAAAGTACTTTCTTATTCTCCTTGGCTGTTTTTTTCTGGATTTTAATCTAATTTTCTTAATTATCTAAATACATACACATATAATAAAAATATATAAACATAAAAATATAAATATATGTATAACAAAAATAAAGCACACATACTATAATCTGCTTTTTGAAACCTAAAACACATTGTTTGGTATCATTTGATTAAAAACATCTTTCAATATCATATTTTTATAAATTATTTTTAATGGCTCAGTAATATTCTGCCTTATCAATGCATCTTGAAAATGATAACAATACTACTAGCTAACATTAACTGAGTGATTTGTTGCTATCAGATATTTAGAAATATATCAAGAATTGTGCTAAGTTAAAATACCAAGAGGTGGGTGCAATAATTATGTCTATTAAGAGGTGAGGCAATGGAGACTTAAGGAACTTAAGCAATTTTAAAAAGTTAACACAGTTCTTGAGTAGCTGAGCCAGGATTTAATTTAGGCTGTTTGATTCCAGGCCCGACGTACCTAGCAGTTATGCCACGGCACCGTGATTTATTGAACTGCTCTCTCACTATGGGATATTTAGGTTTTTTATTTTTTAATTTTTTTGAAGATTAGCAACATTTGAAATATTTTATTTATTTATTTTTGGAGAGAGGGGAAGGGAGGGAGAAAGAGAAGAAGAGAAACATTGATCTGTTGCCTTTCGCACACCCCCAGCTGGGAACCTGGCCTGCAACCTAGGCATGTGCCCTGACTGGGAACCGAACTGGTGACCCCTAGGTTTGCAGGCCGTTGTTCAGTCTGCTGAGCCACACCAGCCAAGGCATTTAGGATTTTTTAAATAAAAAAATATATATAAACCAGTGTTTAATCTTTACATATGTCTATGTCCTTGACTAGATTTGACTTATATCATTCTTTGAAGAACATGGTATTCTATAGAATCATAACATGTTGAGCTTTTTATTTGCTTTCTACATAACAATTTTTATTTGGTTTCCTGATCATCCATGATAGTAGGGAATGGTACTCTTGTTCTCCAGATGTTTAACCAGGATCAGCCCTGCTGCTTACCAAGCCCTTGCCTCTGGCCTCTGAAGTCAGGCCCTGAGTGGTGGTTGTAAACGGATACCCAGAGTACAATTTCCTGCTCTCTCATTTGCTCCCAACCTTTTCCACTTGATCTTGTCTCCTGGATTCCACTCTCTGCCAAACCATAACTTGACATTGTCCATATCCCTGACCCTTCCAGCTGTGGCACTCTTCCAGCTGTGGGTGATATCTTTCCTGGATCTTCTCTCCCTGGCTCACCCTCCTGCCCAACCTCAGCATTTCTCATGGACTGGAAGCAGCATGTGAAAACAGTCCATTCTAAATGTCATTTCCAACCACCAGCTTGCTCCAGCCCTCCAGCAGGTACCTGACAGGGTATGGCTTACTCTCTGCCCTGACCCTGGGCCCCTGCAGGACTGGGAACAGGAAGGAATTTACCAGGACTCTTGTATATTTTTTCTCACTATGCAGTTTATCTAGCAATGTTTCATCCATCTGCTAGTTAATTTTCCGTATTACATCTTCAACGATGCTCCCCTGCATGTTCTGTCTCCTATCCACCTCTAGCTGTTCTTGCTGTTTCCTACTGGAGTGCTACCTGAACCTCTCTTCTGGTTCACACTCACTCACTCAGGTGACAGTTGCATGAACTGTCCAGAAAAACAATACCACATTTATACAAAGCCAGAGAAACAGATGCATAACTATAAGGTATTCTCTTTTGAGCTAGATTTCCGATTGTGGAATTACAGGCATTGTGCAACATGGATTAATTAGGTGGTGAGATTTTGGGTGGCAAGGGGAGCTTTCTTTTGTTTACTCCTAAAAGTGGCCTTGGGAAGTCTCTAGAGTGCGGTGCTAACCAGAGCAGGCATGGACGCTGGACAAACCTGGGCTTGACTCCACCCTCCTGATTTGTGCAAACACAGTCAATTCTTTCACTTCTTTAAGCCCAATTTCCTCATCTGAAATGGGACAATATGAACTTCACAAGTTTATTGTAAAGGTCAGATTTCCAGAAAAATGTCAAGTCCTTTGGCTTCCCACAGCTAGCCACGCAGTAAGCGCTCAGTGTTTTTTTCACTAAAGGTTTCTGAGGTGGGAGGGATCAAAGAGACATTCTGTGTTCTCACTGTTCTAAACACTTCCCTGTGGGGAGGACAAGCTGAGAGTTGCCTGGCTGAGCTGCTGGGAGCTTCTCCAAGGGAGGGCCGCAGCCCTAAGACAAAAGTGGTTCGTGACCTCCTCTGGGCAAGGAGTTCTTATTCTAGGCCCGCAGATGGGCTTTTTGGGAGGTCTAGGCAGCTCCTATAATTGCAGTTCCTAAAAGTTGGTGGTTATATGTATGTGTGCAGTTGACTGGGACAAAAGTCTGCAGCTTTCATCATTGACTCCAGAGAGGCTAGGAACCCCTTGCTTTGCAGGAGTGTCCAACCTTTCGGCATCTCTGGACCACACTGGAAGAAGAAGAGTTGTCGTGGGCCACACGTAATACCTTGTGACACGTAATAAAAAAAATCTCATAATGTTTTAAGCAAATTTATGATTTTGTGTTGGGCCGCATTCATAGCCATCCTGAGCCTCGTGCAGCTGTGGGTCACAGGTCGGACACCCCTGCTAGAGGCTCTGTTGTCTTCTACGTCCTCTTTCTCCATCAACGGTGGCTGTGGGCTGCAGGGGCTAGGGCCTGGGAGTTGATTGTAAGGCCTCAGGCAGACTCAGGAAGTTCATGGAAGTAATGGACCAGTGCTAGGAGAGAGTCAGGAGCAAAGTGCCAGAGGTGCCAGAGGTCTAGGGAAGGCAGTAGGGCAGACTTAAGGAAGCTAAGGAGGGGCCTGAAAGGCCAGAGATGGGGGAACTTTGAAGTTGAGTGAGGGCTACCCATGTAACTGGTACTGACTCCCCGAATGGGGGCCCAGGTAGAATGTTGGCGCTGCAACGCGTGCGTGGCGCTCACTCTTGCTGCTCCGAGGCTGAGTTTCTTCCCATTTTACTTCTTCGCTTTCCTTGCACGAAGAGTTCTGTTAGAAGTTCAGAGCCTATTTTCCTCTTTTTACACACTCCATCCCTCCCAGAAGTGCAGAAAGATCACTCTCAGTGCCATGGACCTCAGCCTCCCTAGGCTCCTGAATTCTAAAAAGTTTCTGGATTTGTGTTGAATGGCCCCAACTCAACCCTCCCTGGGATCTGCAGAGTCCTAATTGGGTATCCACAGGAGTGATCATCTGTTTTTCCACTCTGGAGGGTGTAAAAAGAAATGTACAGACACTGTAATAAGAAGGACTTATGTTTTACATTCATTTATTTAATATTTTTTATTAAGAACTTAACCATGTACATGCTAGATGCTGGGAAACACCCTGAGAGTCTCTTCTGAGTCTGGGATGTGTTTTTCCACAGCCCTTAGCATTTTTAGAAAAGATTTTATTTATTTATTTTTAGATAGAGAGGAAGGGAGAGAGGAAGAGAGGAAGAGAAACATCAATGTGTGGTTGCCTCTCACATACCCGCTACTGGGGACCTGGCTCGCAACCCAGGCATGTGCCCTGTCTGGGAATGGAACCGGCGACCCTTTGGTGTGCAGGCCGGTGCTGAAACCACTGAGCCACACCAGCCAGGGCACCCCTCACATCTGAGAAAGCAAGCAGCAAAGAAACATCCCACACCACCCCTCTTGGGAGGTATGGATGCCCTTTTGATTTGTGAGTCTGTGTGTGTGGTTCAGATACTGCAGGTTGGTGTATTTAACATCCATTCCAAAGACCTTCTCTCTTCTTTCTTTATTATAATGGGTAGAGAGTGAAATACTTAAATTTCCAGCTTTCCTTGCCACTAGGGAAGACTCTGTGAAACAATTCTGACTATTGATATTTAGGCACAAATCAATAGGAAGATCTTCTCTTCTTAAGTAGAGATAAAACCATCCAGATAGAAAGCTGTTTGCTCTTCCCCCTTCTTCCTTCCTGGACTGGGAACATGATGCCAGGATGTGTTGCATTTATCTTGTGACCAAGAGACAAAAGCCGTGTACAGAGATGGTGAATCAAGATGACAGGTACCATTGAAGCAGCCCTGAACTGCCAGCTCCAAACTTCTAGTTGCTTGAGACTTGTTTAAGCCATTATAGTTGAGTTTTTTGCTACTCGCAGCCAAACAAAATCTTAACCAATGCAGGACTGTGAGGTTTGGAAAGTTTCAGTTGAACTTGGGCTCAGAGGGTGGTAGAGACACTGCGCGGTGCTGGCCATCCTTCGAAGCATGAAGAACAATGACTTTCCTTGACTCTCGCTGGCTGAGGTCCTGGTCACTTCAGCATCTGGGCATTTCCCATGGAAGACTGGAGCCTTGTGTGTTTTCTTTTTTAACAGGCATTGCTAGTTTTCAGAACGTTTCTCTTCCTGGAGAAGAATCCTTGGGGAAAACAGGGACTTAAAATGCTATCCTCATCAAAAGGCCTTGACAAAGTCCTGGTGGTGGAGGCTCTGTTGGGGTTGGGGTCTGTACGGGTTGATGGGTATGATTTCTATTTTTCCAAAGCTCCTGGTGGGAGGGAGATGTGCAGAGCTGCCCTTGGGAGCTCCAGACCTGATAGAGGCCATCAAACATAAACAAATGATAGAATTGGGAATGTTTACTTTTTTGAGAATGTTTAACTTTTAAGGACATGTAAATTAATTTGATATGAATTAAATCCATAAATGCAGCCAAGGGAGTTATTCCAATTATGTGGCTCCCATCCTGGGAAGAAGTTGCTTTGACTAGGGCTATATCCTCTTCTCTAGTCAGTCTCGGGCCTTGGAGCCATGAACGGGAGCTGCTGGAAACGAGGATCATCCAATCACCAGGCCAGGGCCACATCAACATTTTTTTGTCACATCATATCATTCTCAACCCCTCCCATCTCCTACCTCCCTTTACCTGCAAGAGAAAACATAGGGGCTTCAAAGCTAGCTTGAGCTGGAGGTGTGAAATCTTATGTATTTGATGTACTTCACTTACACCTAAGTGATTTAGAAAATGTAAATTAGAAAAAATCAGCATGAAGGCTTAGAATTTTTTCTCCCTGTGTGGATGGACAGTGGCATCCACTCCACCCTACTCCTTTAAAGAGAGTTTGGGTAACCTAATTGACTCTCCCACGCCTTTCTCCCGTAATCTTCTTTCAGGCTACATTTTTGCAGACTCACCTACCCTCCCCTTCTTCACAAGCCTGCCTCCTCCACTTGCAGCATGTCTTTGTCCTCCTGTGATTATGTCTTGCAACACCTACAACTAGGGTCCATTGCCCATAATTTTGCCTCATCGCTTTTTCTTCAGAGACACACTTCTTTTCCTCTCTGGTGGAGAGCAAAGTGTCACTCCCTCAGCTCCCGAGATTCTTCCACGGTCTGTAGACCCCTCGGTGCCACTGCAGTCCTCCGCGGCTGTCCTGCTGCTTGGCTTGCTGGCGGCGCCCTGTTTCGGTGTGCTGTGCCAGCTGGCAGGCTGGGCTAGGAGCATTTTCTGCCCTGAGCTTTGCTTGTTCCCTTTACTCCCTGACATGTTCTGGTGGTAGCTCAAGTTCCATTAATGTTTTATAAGCTGCCCCCAGGAACCTTGGTTGCATTACCCTGGGGAAGTTTCCTATCCTTCCTCCTTAGTGCAGAGCTCTGGGGCTAGAGAGATCATTTTGTTTCCCAGAAACCTGGTGTCATCTGTCCTCAAGCCTCCAATTAGCGGAAGCTTGGTGTGGCTGTTTGGGGGTGCCAGCAATCTCCCTGACCGAGGAGGGAAGGCTCCTGGGGACAGTGACAGACTGGCTCATTATCCCTGAGCTGTGTCAGCCTTCACACTAACTCATTCTTCTGGGCTCTTCATTAGCGCTTCTGGCTGAAACAGATTCTATTTGATCATGCCCATTTAGCAGGGCTAGTAATTAAGACCAAAGGAAGGAAGCAGGAGGCTTGTTCAAGGTCAAGTAGCTAGTTGGGGGCAGAGCCAGGTGAAAGCCATTATTTTGCTTGGCCAATGGTGCAAGGACGAGCCTCCTCTGTCATCCTCAGGGGATGTGAGGCTGTGAGCCTGCTGTCCAGATGCTGAGGGAAAAGGGAGGTTGGGGGCACCCAGGCAATAGCTTCTGTGGTGCTTTGTGCTTTGCCTTAGGATAATGTTCCCAAAGCAAGGTGAGAAATAGAAAATAATAATAGGACAATAACTAGCAGTGACTCTTCTGTGCCAGCAACTGTGATAGGTGCTTTCCATTCTCCAACAATGTGAATTGTTAGGCGTGAGTTCCCCCATTTTCCAGTTGAGTATTCTGAAGCTCACATACGTTAAGTCACTTGTCCTCCAAACATAGCTAAGTAGCACTTAGTCTTCCCCCTTACACTCAGAGTCCTGCTGGTTGTGATTCCTCTTCATAAAACCAGAATCCCTTTCAGATGCTGTCCTAAGTGTTTGTCCCTTCCCTGGCTGCACTTGGGTCTGCTGGTCAACCTTACTTAAGTTTCTTCTTAGGGTCCACCAGTAGTCGTAATTATTGTTTTGCTGTTAGGTTTTCATGAGTCTTTCAGTTCTGGCAAACACATAATCTCTTGGACTCACCGAATCTAAGTGTAAACATAAGCACTAGAATCTGTATTTTTAAAAATGTTCTCAACCAAATATGATGATCAGCCAGGTTTGCAAACAACTGCTCTAGGTCACAAATAAAAACACCAATTTGTTTATTTTTCACATGGGGATTATTTTCCACACGTGGAATGTTTACTTAAAAATAGAAATGTGAATGCAGGCTGACTGCCCATAACAACTCCATAAGCCTCTTACACTCCTTTCCCCAAATGTCAAATCACTGCACGCTCATCTAATTAAAATGCACTTTGATTCCAGAAGGTGAATCATGTGCAGTTGATCAAAGAAAATATTCTAGTAGTCATTTATCTTTGGCTTTGAAATGCAGCATGTGGCTTCACCTTCTGCTTTGGATTATCTGTGCCACTGCCTTAATGTACTAACTGCACATTCTTTTTTTTTTTTTCTTTTAAAAAAGTAATACCTGTTTCAGAATTTACCTCAAGGGGATTGTGATGCCTCCTTTATCCCTTATAAAACTATCTCTAAGATCTTATTTTTCATAGCAGTTCTCCACATTGCCCCAGAATATAACTGCCTCCCCACCTAAAACTAGTGTTTTTCTTCCTAAGTGTTTCTTAGCTCGTTAGGAGAACTCTTTGTGGAAGTCCGAAGCTTGAGCTTGCCAGACAGTTCTTCCTCATCCCTTTGTGGCTTTGTAACATTTGCATTTACTTTGGTAAGTTTTTGTTTGAAGTCTGCATCCCTGCCCTCTTTCCTTCTACTTCTTTTTCCTGAAATTTTAACAGAACGCAGCGTTGCGTTGTCACGTGGGTCCACATAGAGAGGTGTAGCTGGTGCTGTGCTGGGAAATGTTTCCAGGGAAGATTGAAAGGTCCGATTTGTAGCATTTGCTCATTTCCATTGTGTAAATACTCCTATCTGTGGCAGATTTCAAGCTATCAACCTGTTCAACAACCAGCTGGCAAAATTCCTGAAAATTACAATTGTCCCTTGGGAGCCAGAACAAACAGGCTCCGGGACACCACTGGTTGTAGTCAGTTGTTTAAGGGAGGATTCTAATCAGTATGGTGTTCTACACCAATGAAAATCATTCTTACAGCCCTATTTACCAGTTGTCTGACTTTTGTCAAACCATTTGACTTCTATAAGACTCAGTTTCTACATCTGTGAAGTGCAGATAATTTCTATCTCAAGAAAGAAATATAAGAGGATTTAGTGAGGTAATTACTATAATGGGCCTGACATATGATAGGTGCGAAGGTACTGATTATTCCCCTCTCTGACATGATGGAGACACAATGCTGAAAGCGGCAGAAGATTTCGAACTTTTGATCTTCTAAATAGAAAGAAACACCTGCTGATGGAGATGCAGCTGGAATTAGGCTGGGTAAAAGACAAGGCCAAGGACTTACATCTGGGAATCAGAACAATAATAGTACCTTATATTCATACTGCTCTCTAAAAGTTACCTGGTACTTTCATATGTTTGTCAGAGGCATGGAGGTGGGTGAACATTTTACAGAGAAGAATGGAGAGCCTGGCTCACTACTGGTAGGTAGCATCTAAGTCCTTTCCTCTCCCCGTGTTTGTTGTTCTCCATCTCTCTAAAGTTCTCTCGTAGATTTTGTACCCAGGTCACTTATATATTTCTTATTGCTTGTATTTTTTATTATATTTTTTCATTACCATTTAGTCCCCTTATTCCTTATTATTTTTAAAAGAGACCATGTTTACCCTTTACAGAATACATTAACCCTAGGTTTAACGTTTTGGAATGGAGATGGAAAGTAGTTTCTTTAGCCTTTACAGTTTGCCACACTGATGTTTCACCAAAAATTATGTCAACAGTGGCTCAGTGTTCTCTGCTTATTGGCCCTGATAAGTTGATGGCTATCATCACCTGCAAATGTCAGCAGTAATGCAGTAGAAGCTTGTTTGTTGCTCATGTCACAGGTGACAACCAAGGAACCAAGCTCCTTCCATTCAGTGACTCTGCTATCCCTTAGGGTCTTGGAGTTCTCTCCTGGAACCTCTGCATTCAGTCTTTGAAGGGGGGAGAGGGAGGGTGTGGAGGACACACAGGTGGGACGATTGCACGGGCCAGTCCTGGAAGTGGCATATCATTTCTGTCCACTGGATAGAGCCCAGTCATATGGCTGCTCTAACTGCGTGGGAGGCTGGGAAATGTAAGAGTTGTGTCCTTCCAAAGAAGAGAGAATGTCTTGGTGACCATCTGGCCAGTCTCTGGTCCATTCTTACATGACTTGGGAGAAACAGTTGCTACCATGGATATAGGTCAATCCATGTGACCACAGACTTCTTGTGCTTAATTAACCCTAGGGTTTTCTGGGTAGTGTGATACATTGAGCAGTGCAACCTCATTCCCACAGTCAGACAGAGATTTCATCTAAGTTGGATTTCCAGTTGTTGAATTTACTGTGTTACATGAGTTCTCCAAACTTTTCCAGGACTGGAATGTTTTGCTGACTATACTACCTGGTTTCAAGTTAACATTTGAAATTGGTAATAACATTTGCTGTTGTGTTTATAATTACCTTGTCATTAACAGTCAAAGGGGTGAGGAGTTTCATGGGACTTTTTATTTTAACTTAGCTACTTGTTTTCTAAAATGCTTCAGACAGTTTTTTATGGGATGTTTTAGTCACTTGCCTACAAGAAGAATATTGACTTCCTACCTCAAAACAAGATTGGCATTGGTACGATGTCTGGCTGAGACCTCAGGGGCTGCTTAGCTGGCCTTGAAAAGGTGAACAGTGAGCTGTAAAATGCGTGGGATCCAATGGAACATCACAAAAGCAAATTTCCTTAAGGCTATCATCACCCACCAAGGTGGGGGAAGGAGACTGGGCAGTCACGGGAGGGAGTCTGCAAGAGGTGGGAGACACTGGGTCAGAGAGCCAGGGTTCCTACACTAGGGGGCCACCAATCCATTCCTGGCAGGCCCCCCAGGCAGTGACTTAGGAGCACAGGGACTCAGACACATTTTCCTCTAGTCGCTGCCAGAGAAGGGCACGGCAGGGCATGCGAAAGACCCTAAATAATCAGGTGGGCTTTCAGATCCCAATGCTAGCTGCAGGATACAAACTGTAGCAACCAGCAGGAAACTGAGGCAAGAGCTCAGCAGGCCACTGTCCTGTGACTCCACAGAAACTCAGAGGCTGGGTGCTCACCCCAGGCACGTCAGATATTGTGTCAGTGCTGCACCAAACACAGCTAGATCCCCACCTGAAGCTCTGATGTGCCTCCAACGCAGGTGACATGGGAACTTGATGAGACAGCTCCGTATGGCTGGAGGGTTTGTGTACAGGGGTTTGGAATGGGGTAGACCTGAGTTCAAATCCTGACTTCATCATTTCCTGGCTCTGTGGCCTTGGGTAAATTTTTGTTTTTTCTAATCTTTAGTTTTTCACCCATAAAATATAGAAAATAATATGTACCACATAGGGGTAATTGTGAGAATTAAACAACATAAATTATATGAGGCACTCAGGGAGCCTACACCTAGGTAGGAACCTTTAATCTGTGGGAGCAAACATCTACTGCAAAGTCCACAAAAGCAGCAAGAATAACAGCCAGGCAGGCTTGCAAAGGCAGGAGCTGAAATTTGGGCCCTTGTTATGCTTGATTTACAAGGTCTGGGTTTTGTGAGGTAAGCTGTCATCAGGGGGTCGGTGGTGCCTCAGATTTCATGAGCTTGGACTTTCCCCAGTGTGGTTCAACTATGGGGCTGGGCATGTGCCACACACCTCCTCCCACACGGTGCTAATTTGGTATCTTTCAAATGGAAAGTAGGATTGTTCATCAGACCACATCCTGGCTATTCAGCTCCTTAGGCACTTTTACTTTCCAGTTTGAGGACCCATCTTTTCTTCTAGAAGCCTGAAACATGATCATTACACATTGTCTTCTAATTGGTAACTAGAAGCACAAAGACATCCCTAAAAGGGTAGGAAGGGGCTTTTACTGTACTGACACTCAATCCCTAGTGGTTGGAAGGTAGAATGTAAATTCCTTTGACCTTGAGCTTCAAGTGGCTGTGAAGTCTTGAGGGCTGTCTATGCCTTGAAAAGGGGTTGGCCTTCACTTTAAGAAAAGCAAGGTGGATTATGAAAGGAAAGGGATTTCTTCAAGAAACTTGATTTTTTAAAGGCCTTACACAGAAAGTTAAAGGAAGAGCAGGTAACTGGATTAAAACCTGCAGGAAGCCAGTTTGTGAACAGTAATGCTAGAGGAAGGTTTTGGTTTTCTCCTTGGGGAAGCCAGTCTGTTATAAAGGGACATGGAGAAGCTAAGGATACAGGCCCGTAATTCTGCTTCCACTGTTTCAGCCAGAGGATGTACTTCAAATTGTAAAATGCAAAATAGATTATCCGTGTAAGAACTGGCTGAGAAGCTGATGATAGTGAAAGAACCAAGCTACTTCAACAGGTATCGCCGTCACTACCCTGGATCACCCACCTGCTGTGTGCCAGAGACTTTATATGTGTTATCTCTGTATGACCTTGGTGTTATTGGCCTCATTTTACACATAAATCCACAAGACCCAGAGAAATTAAGCATACAGGGTTTCTAGAGGTAGGAGGATTAAGAACTGTTCTGTCCACCTCCCCCCACTGCTTTGAGAAAAGCTCTGTATCTTGGGATGCTGAAGGAACTCGCTATGTGATCACAGGGAAATACATTATTAAGAAATCATTGAGTCAAGATGGGAAAATGCCTAGAACTTGAGACAGAAATGGGCAGATTCAGGAAACTGTAGACTTATGAGTTTGATCTTATTACCTGACAAAATTCCAGAATTCTAGCTTTTGCACTAATTGGCTGTGTAACCTTAGGCAAATGATATAACTCCGTTGGGCTTTAGTTTCTTTGTCTGCGAAATATGTGCTTGTACTACCCTTACCTCCAAGGCCCCTTCTAGTTCAAAGTATTTCATCCTAATAAGTTCCTTTAAAGTGTTCTGACAGTTTTAGTGTTTCAGCCCTATCTCCATCAGAGAATTCATTTTTGCTTTGTATCAAATGCTTCAGCCTTTCTTCAAAGGGTAAAGGATTATGAAGATGGAGTTTAGAGTGAAATAGTGGTAGGTTCAAATATCACCACTTTTACCTACTAGTTAACTGACATTAAGCAAGTTCTGTAAGCCCTCTGTACCTCAGTTTTGTCCTCTGTAAAATGCTGATATTTTACCCATTTCTGTTGGTTTCACAAGGTTGTTTTAGAAATAAACGAAATAACATATTATGTATAAAACACTAGCCTCAGTGCCCAGAATATAACAAGTACCTAGTAAATACTAGTTCCCATATTTCATTGATTCTAAGAGGTCCCTTTCAACCCATATTTTGCCATCTCTGAAATTGGGATGCATTTTATAGTTTCTTGGTGTGTAGTAGTTTAATTTTTTTTCCCTCTTAATGTACATAAACTAATGATTCACTTTACTATTAATTAAGTGTGATATTTCCTCAGCATGATTCTCACCCTGAGGTCCTCATTTTTCCTCTGGGATGGCCCCTTCTCTAACTTCTTCCCAGCCATTATCTCTTCTACAGCAAAGCAGAATTAGGGAATGAAACAGCTGGAGAGGGGACAGCCTCAGTTATCATTTATTTTTATGTTTTTATTTTTTAAATTACTTTATTGTTGTTCAATTACGGTTGTCTGCATCCTCTCCCCTCCCCTCCCCCCACCCACCTCCCTCCCCTGCCTCCACCCTCCCCCTTGGTTCTGTCCATGTGTCCTCTATAGTGGTTCCTGAAAACCCTTCTCCCCATAGTCCCCTCCCGCCTCCCCCTGGCTATTGTTAGATTGTTCTTAATTTCAATGTCTGTGGTTATGTTTTGCTTGCTTTTTTCTTTTGTTGATTATGTTCCTGTTAAAGGTGAGATCATATGGTATTGTCTCTCACCATCTGGCTTATTTCGCTTAGCATAATGCTCTCCAGTTCCATCCATGCTGTTGCAAAGGGTATAAGCTCCTTCTTTTTCTCTGCTGTGTAGAATTCCATTGTGTAAATGTACCATAGTGTCTTGATCCACTCATTTGTAGATGGGCACTTAGGTTTTTTCCAGACTTGGCTATTGTAAATTGTGCTGCTATGGACATTGGAATGCATAGGTTCTTTTGGATTGGTGTTTCAGGTTTCTTAGGGTATAATCCCAGCAGGGGAATTGCTGGGTCAAAAGGCAGTTCCATTTTTAGTTTTCTGAGGAAATTCCATCCTGTTTTCCACAGTGGCTGCACCAGTCTGCATTCCCACCAACAGTGCAGTAGGGTTCCCTTTTCTCCACATCCCCTCCAACAGTTATCTGTTGCTTTGTTTATGATGGCCATTCTGACTGGTGTGAGGTGGTATCTCATTGTGGTTTTAATTTGCATCTCTCTGATGGCTAATGATGTTGAGCATCTTTTCATATGATTCTGGGTCCTCTTTATGTCCTTTTTCGAGAAGTGTCTGTTCATGTCTTTTGCCCATTTTTTAATTGGGTTTTTTGTCTTCCTGGAGTGCAGTTGTATGTGTTCTTTATATATTTTGGAGATCAAACCCTTGTCCGAGGTATCATTGGCAAATATATTTTCCCATACAGTTGGTTCTCTTTTTATTTTAATACTGTTTTCTTTAGCCCCACAGAAGCTCTTTATTTTGATGAGGTCCCATTTGTTTATTCTTTTCTTTATGTCCCTCGCTCTAGGGGGCATATCATTGAAGATGTTGCTGCGTGGAGTGTCTGAGATTTTCCTACCGATGTTTTCCTCTAGGACTTTTATGGTATCATAACTTATACCTTGAATTTATTTTTGTGTATGGTGTAAGTTGGTGCTTGAGTTTCATTTTTTTGTATGTAGCCATCCAGATTTCCCAACACCATTTGTTGAAGAAGCTATTTTTATTCTATTTTATGCTTCTGCCCCCTTTGTCGAAGATTAATTGCCCGTAGAGACTTGGGTTTATTTCTGGGCTCTCTATTCTGTTCCATTGGTCTATCTGTCTGTTTTCATGCCAGTACCAGGCTGTTTTGATTATGGTGGACTTGTAATACAGTTTGATATCAGGAATTGTGATTCCTCCTGCTTTTCTCTTCTTTCTCAAAATTGCAGCCGATACTCGGGTTCGTTTATGGTTCCATATACATTTTTGAAGTGTTTGTTCTATATCTGTGAAATGTGCCATTGGTACTTTGATAAGGATTGCATTGAATCTATAAATTGCTTTGGGTAGTATGGACATTTTGATGATGTTGATTCTTCCAATCCATGAGCACGGTATAGGTTTCCATTTATTTGCGTCTTCCATGATTTCTTTCTTCAGTGTTGTGTAGTTTTCTAAGTATAGATCTTTTACCTCCTTGGTTAGGTCTATTTCTAGGTATTTTATTGTTCTTGTTGCTATATCAAATGGGATGTTTTTCCTGATTTCTGCTTCTGATATTTCACTGTTGGTATACAAAAATACCTTTGATTTCTGGATATTGACTTTGTATCCTGCTGTTTTGCCAAATTCAATTATTAGGTTGAGTAGTTTTTTGGCGAAGTCTGTAGGATTTTCTATGTACACTATCATGTCATCTGCAAACAATGACAGTTTCGTTTCCTCCTTTCCAATTTGGATGCCTTTTATTTCCTTTTCTTGTCTGATTGCTGTGGCTAAAACTTCCAGTACTATATTGAATAGAAGTGGTGATAGTGGACAACCTTGTCTTGTTCCTGATTTTAGTGGGAAAGATTTTAGTTTTTGCCCATTAAGTATAGTGTTGGCTGTAGGTCTCTCATATATGGCCTTTATTACGTTGAGGAATGCTCTCTCTATTCCCACTTTGCTGAGTGTTTTTTATCATAAATGGGTGCTGTACCTTATCAAATGCTTTTTCTACATCTATTGATATGATCATGTGATTTTTGTCTTGCTTTTGTTTATGTGATGTATTACGTTTATTGTTTTGCGAATATTGTACCATCCTTGTATCCCTGGGATGAATCGCACTGGGTCATGGTGTATGATCTTTTTAATGTATTGCTGGATGCAGTTTGCCAATATTTTGTTGAGGATTTTAGCGTCTATGTTCATCAGTGATATTGGCCTCAAGTTTTCTTTCTTTGTTGTATCTTTATCTGGTTTGGGGATTAGAATGAGGTTGGCTTCATAAAAAGAGTTTGGGAGTCTTCCATCATTTTGGATTTTTTGGAATAGTCTGTGAAGGATAGGAGTTAGTTCTTCCTTAAATGCTTTGTAGAATTCTCCTGTGAAACCATCTGGTCCGGGACTTTTGTGTGTCGGGAGTTTTTTAATTACTGCTTCAATTTCATCTGCTGTTATTGGTCGGTTCAGGCTTTCTGCTTCCTCTTTATTGAGTTTTGGAAGATTATATTCTTCTAGAAATTTGTCCATTTCACCTAGGTTTTCATATTTCTTGGCATACAGTTCTTCGTAGTAGTGTCTTACAATCCTTTGTATTTCTGTGACGTCAGTTGTAATATCTCCTTTCATTTCTGATTGAGTTTATTTGATCCTCTCTCTTTTTTTTCTTGATGAGCCTGCTTAAAGGCTTGTCTATTTTGTTTATCTTTTCAAAGAACCAGCTCCTGGATTCATTGATCCTTAGAATTGTGTTTTTAGTCTCTATGTCATTTAATTCTGCTCTGATTTTGGTTATTTCCTTCCTTCTACTTGCTCTGGGCTGTCTTTGTCGTTGTTCCTCAAGTTCTTGTAGGCATAGGGTTAGGTTGTTTGTTTGAAACGTTTCTGTTTTTTTTTTTTTTTTTTTTTTTTTTTTTTTTTTTTTTTTTTTTTTTTTTTTTTTTTTTTTTTTTTTTTTTTTTTTTTTTTTTTTAGGTAGGCCTGTATCGCTATGAACTTCCCTCTCAGGACTGCCTTTGCTATGTCCCATAAGTTTGGGGTTGTTGTAAGTTCATTTTCATTTGTTTCAAGAAACTTTTTGATTTCTTCCCTAATCTCGGCCTTGACCCATTGGTTGTTTAATAGCATGCTATTCAATCTCCATGAGTTTTAGTGTTTGGGGTTTTTTTTCCCTTGGAGTTGGTTTCTAATTTCAGTCCCTTGTGGTCAGAGAAAATACTTGGTATAATTTCAATTTTCTTGAATTTGTTGAGGCTTGTTTTGTATCCTATCATATGGTCTATATTTGAAAATGTTCCGTGTGCACTTGAAAAGAATGTGTATTTTGCTTCTTTGGGGTGAAAGGCTCTATATATATCAGCTAAGTCTATTTCATCTAGGGCATTGTTCAGTGCCACAGTATCTTCGTTGATATTTTGTTTGGAAGATCTGTCCATTTTTGCAGTAGGGTGTTAAAATCCCCTATTATAATTGTGTTGCTGTCAATATCTTTCTTGAAATCCTCCAAGATTTTCTTTATGTATTTGGGTACTCCTATGTTGAGTGCATATGTATTCACAATGTTTATGTCTTCTTGATGGATTCTTCCCTTGAATATTATGAAGTGACCTGCTGGGTCTCTTTTTATGGCTCTTCTTTTGAAGTCTGTTTTGTCCGATATGAGTATTGCTACCCTGGCTCTTTTTTCTTGTCTGTTTGCTTGGAAAACTTGTTTCTAGCCCTTCACTTTCAGTCTGTGTAGGTCTTTTGTCCTGAGGTGGGTCTCTTGTAGGCAGCAAATGTGTGGGTTGTGCTTTCTTATCCATCCAGCTATTCTATGTCTTGTGATTGGAGCATTTAGTCCATTTACATTTATGGTTATTATTGATAGGTACTTATTCATTGCCACTTTTTGTATTTGTATTCCTCTCTTTCTCTCTTTTTTCCTTCCTTTCCTTAAAGCAGTCCCTTTGGCATCTCTTGCAGAGCTGGTTTGGTGGAGGTGTATTCTTTTAGACTTCTTTTGTCTGGGAAGCTCCTTATTTGGCCTTCTATCTTGATTGAGAGGCTTGCTGGGTACAGTAGCCTTGGTTGCAGGACTCTGGTTCTCATTACTTGGAATATTTCTTGCCATTCTCTTCTGGCTTGGAGCGTTTCCATGAAGAAGTCAGCTGCTAACCTTATCGGGGCTCCCTTGTATGTTACTTCCTGTTTCTCCTTTGCTGCCTTTAAGATTCTCTCTTTGTCTTGGAGTTTTGCCATTTTAATTGTGATGTGTCTTGAAGTGGGCCTGTTTGGGTTCCTCTTGATTGGGACTCTGTATTTCCTGGATTTGTGTGACTTTTTCTCTCATCAGATTAAGGAAGTTTTCCATCATTATTTTTTCAAATAGGTTTTCTACCCCTTGCTCTTCTTCTTCTCCTTCTGGTATTCCTATTATACAGATATTGTTACATTTCATGTTGTCCTGCATTTCCCTTAATCCCTCTTCATTCTTTCTGAGCCTCTTTTCCTTTTCTTGCTCTTTCTGGGTGTTTTTTTGTTTTTTTTTTTACCTTGTTCTCCAGCTCGCTGATCTAATCCTCTGCTTCATCGAACCTGTTTTTGATTCCTTCTACTGTGTTTTTCAGTTCAGAAATTGTATTCTTCGTTTCTTCTTGGCCCTTGTGGATACTTTCTATTTCCTTTTTCATGTTGATATAGTTTTCAGTGACTTCATTGTAGTTTCCCTGTAGTTTCTGGTAATTCTCTGTGAGCTCATTGAGCTTCCTGAAAACCAGTGCTTTGAACTCAGTATCTGATAGTCGACTTGCCTCTATTTCATTTATCATTCTTTCTGGGGATTCCTCCTTTCCTTTCATTTGGGGATTGTTTCTTTGTCTTCCCATTGTTTGTGGGACTCTTCTCGTTAGCCTCTGTTTCTTAAATTGATCTGTTCTGACTCCCTGGGTTTATATTGTGAACTTCTATGGTAGAATACCTGTGAGATTCAGTGGTGCAGTCTCCTTAATCTCCTGAGCTCGCTGGTTTTGGACTGTCATTTATGTTGGCTCTCTGTATGTCTTTGGGTTTTGATTGTTGTTGGGTCTTTCTTTCGTGGGTCCTTTCCTCCAGCTGGTTAACTGAGGGTCACTCCATTCACCACGCCTTGTATTCTGTTGTATAAGTGTGGACAGGTTGTGTTCAAGCTGATTCTTCTGTGTGATCAAGGTTTTGAGGCTTCTCTCTCACTTTTGTTCAGTTGTTTGTTGTGGTTAATTTGTCCACCAATTGGTTGTATTTCCCATTCGGTCCTGGATTGAGGTTAGTGTGAGTTCCACTTCCTCCTTCACCTTCTTCCGTTGTTTTCTGTTGGTGGTTCCTTTGTTGGTGGATTTCCTCTTCCAGCAGGTGTACTGGTGTTCACCGCTCCCACCTTGCAAGTTCTCTGGAGTAGCAAAGTGAAATTTGTCTCACTGTCTCTGTTTTTTGGGATGACCCCTGTTTGGGTCTAACTCTGGTCTTTTCACAGCTGCAGGTTTTAATGTCTCACCGTTCAATCATTCAATGTTCCCTATAATTTTGGTCTCCAATCTTCATATATGCTGGAATACCATTGGCTGCTCACTCTGTTACTCAGAAGATCTACTAGGTGTTTCACCAGTGGGCAGGGAGAAGTGGATTCCACTCCCACCTATCTTGCCTCCATCTTCCAGGCTCATCTCAGGTGCCTGCAAGCCGAGATCTCCACTGTCCAAATTGCCAAGACCTTAAAAGTTTACATGATGGCCTAAAAGGGGTTCAATCACATGCACCGCCCCGCTGGTCTGGACACCTGGCTCTCTCACCCTTAGTTATCGTTTTGTCTGGCTTATTCATTTTTCTAGTGTTGAAAATGAAGGCCAGAAAGGGGAAGAGACTTTGAAAAAGTCACAAGGGGAACTCAGGTCTTCCAATTTCTAGTCTAGTGTTGTCTCCCACATCAGGAACATTATTAGCCTGGAGCAATACCCCAGTTATGACTCAGTTACTCTTTACATGCTGGGACCCCAGTCTGATGGTAAATGCTTCCAAATTTACAAATGGATTTTGATGGAAGGATTTTAATACTAGAGACTGAAAGCCAGAATGCTGACTACTCTTTCCATTTGCGTAAACACAGAATCATAAAATTTTAAATTTCAAGAGAAGATTTTTTACCACAGAAACTATAATATCCTCACTTTTGTAGTAATCTGAATTTGCAAGGCATGCTCTCTGGAGGCAGTTTATTTCTTCCCAGCTATTGTGTCTTCAGGTCCAGGAGCTGACAGTGTGTGAATGATTGTGTCTTAAATTGAACAATGATTTCTATAGTTTGGCTGCTTCCAAGTTTGTACATCTGAGCCTAGTGACAAATCAATCATGTAGTCCAGACACTTCATTCATTCATTCATTCACTCCATCACCTAGCACTGATTGGACACCTGCTATCTACCAGTCACAAAGAAGACACATAATCTCAGTTAATTCTCACAATAGCCTGTGATACAAGAGGTCAAGCCCTGGGATCTTGACAGTTTATTTGGATAAGCCAAAAAATCCACAAGGAGGACTGGGTATAATAGACATTGGCTTAATTGCATTACAGGGAGCTCTGACAATGGTGGGTTGGCAAGCAGTACCACATCTCCCTTAGTCCGAGACTTGTTTTAAGGGTCCCAAAGGAGGCACGTGTTCTACATGTGACAACCTCATTGTGTACCTGCAGCAAGAGAAGGTCAAGAAGCAGTCACAGGACAGGAAGCTATTCCCAAAAGGTCATATAGAGGGAATTGCAATTTATTTTCAAAACAATATACATTCCTTCTAGTCACCACTTGTGATAGAAGGGGCCTTCTGGCCAGCCTTCTATCATGGGTGGTGGAAGGAGTCACATCTTGAGCCACCCCCCCAAGCCTTATGAGGTTGGTGTTGCATTTGCATTTGGGAAAATTGAGGATAGTGATGCTCAGTAACACCTTTTTGACTTGAAAATTGACGAATCCTCCATGTTGAAAACAGGTTAGGGCATTCCAAGAGCAAGAGAAAACTTTATGGTTATAAGAAAAGTGTCTTAAAACTAAAATAGAGATATGAATTATTTTACACTACATATGTGAAAAATATAAAATATACCCATAGCTTAAAGAAAAGGAATAGAATATTCATTGAGTAGCTTATTAGCCCCAAACATTAATTACATCTGTCACTCTTAATTGAGCCAATACATCTCAGAGTAGTTCTTTTCCTTGTCTCATATACTACAGGTGTTGAAAATATCCAGAGGACCTGGTCTCTTTATGGCCTATATAAGCAGCTAAATTTTCTCCCCTTTTGTCTCATTTTAATGCATGATATTTTATATTGAAAAGATGTCTTTTTTGGCATCTTTACATACAGAAATTTCTAAAACTCATTTTTTATTGGCAGGAATTTTCTTAATCAGGCTGTACTTAAAATTTTGAATAGAGCAGAACACGTCAAAACTGTTTGCTAAGGGGCTTTTTTTTTTCCCCCAAGAGAATGTATACCCAGCCTTTTGAGTGACTTCTCACCTTGTCATATGTTAGACTGGGCTTCAAGAGCTATTGGGCAGATTGGCTTCTTGCTATATACCAAGGCAGCCTGATTTCTAGTATGACCATCCAACTTCTCATGCTTTGATAGAGAGTGATTGGACACATGCAAGTTTTCACATTGCCTCCTGAAAACACTGAGTCTCCAGTTTCCTAGTTTTAGGAAGATATTTTTCCATTAGGGAACTTTCGGATTTCTCTTTTCATTTATGCTTCTTGGCCTTCTGGCACAGTTGCCTCCCAGAATGGCAAAGCCTTGAAGGCGTCTACATGAGACTTGGAAAATAGTAACTAAAGGTTTTGGTTCCCATTGGAAAATTTGATCAGATTTCCAGAATTAATAGTCATATTTTTTGAGCAAAAGAGGTGAGGAGACAGAAGTCACTTTTTTCTTCCCTAGGCTCATGTGCTTAGGCCAAGGATGGCCATCTCTGTGGCTCCCCTGGATAGCAGACCTGTGTCTCATGAACTCTGGCTCCTTGCTGATTGTATCATGGACTCTTTTTTTACTCATTCAGTATTAGTTATGGGGTGTGGAGAGCATTCCCTGTGCATTCCAAGGGAGCACTTGACATAGACCCTGCTTTTGGGGAACTTAATCATTTGTAGCATGTCTGCCATCTGAATGGTTAGTACTTCAATAGAACTCTTGTGCAATGATACAAATATTCTCTATCTGCATCTCCAATATGATAGCCATTAGCTACTTCAAGTGTTACTAACGTGACTGAGGAACTGAAATTTTAATTTTATTTAATCAAAATTTAACTAGCCTCATATATTTTAGTGGGTACTATGTTGATAGCAAAGCTCTAACCTGTCATGTACCCATCCTTGTATTTTAATATGAATGCACATGCAGTGGGTGTGCCCTTTAGACCATGTGATCACAGCACAGAATGCTTGACTAAGACTGGATTTCTAGACCCATGATGATAAGACCTTGAGTCTCTTCCTCTCGCTGGATCTCACTTTTCCTTCCTGTAAATGAAAAACTAGCAGCTCTGTAAGGACTTTCTAGCTATGCCACTCCATTTGGTTCTGCTTGGTTCTGACCCTAATGGGTCCTCTAGGAAGAGGAATGTTTTGTCCAGTGATCTGAGGAAAAGGAAGGTTGTTGTCTCTGCTCAACTCACTGGCATAAGCTGTTTGTAAAGCCACTGGGCACATTTGGAAATTGTTTCTGGCTCTGGCTTGATGACTCAGTTGGTTAGAGTGTCATCCTGTGCACTAAAATTTGCAGGTTCTATTCCTGGTCAGGGCACATACCTAGGTTGTGGGTTCCATCCCTGATCAGGGTGCATACAGGAGGCAAACAATCAATGTTTCTCTCTCACATAGATGTTTCTCTCTCTCTCTCTCTCCCTCAATTTAATAAACATATCCTTGGGTGAGGATTGAAAAAAAGAAAGAATTCTTTCTGGGAAAAGAACATAGTGGGAGGAGGAGGTGAGGGAAAGTAACGCTTTACATGGGAAGCTGGTGAAAATGTGGAAGGTAGAGGCCCTAGCCCATACCTGGGGTGGCCACCCATCTCCTTATGCATTATAGTGGTTGCAAGGATACATTCTGTCCTCAGAAGAGAAAGAGGTTAGAAGAGGTGTCAGGACTCTACTGGGGCTGGCATTTCTTGGAGAACCGAGAATATCTTTCTAGGTTTTGTTTGTCTGAATGTCCTAGTAGTTGTGCTAAGACAATTACACATGTTGGCATTCAGGGAAGTGCCTTTGGTTATTTTGACCAAAGTCACTGATCAGGGGGCTCATCCCACACTGGTGCTCATCCCACACTGGGGACCATGTTCTCTGTGTTCCCTGAATGGGAATGCAAACATAGCTACACGGCTCCCCAACATCTTGGCCCACACTTGTCCTGCAGATCAGTGCCTGCCAAGAGTTCAGGGTTACAACTGGCACATTTACGTCCTCAGACCTGAGACACTAGAGCAGTGCAGGTAGGCATGGAATGACCCAGTCTTCTTCTGATCATTGTTACCAGTACAGGGGACTGCCTGTCTCCTGAGGTTGCTGGTGGTGGTGGTGGTGGTAGGAGGGCTTTTGCATGAGCCTAAAAGCTCAGGTATGCTTCAAGAACAAAAAGGCATAAAATCTGTAATTGCTTCCACACAAAGGCGGCAATGGAGACATGATAACTAATACCTTACTCTTGTATCAGGCTTTGCAGTTTGGAAATTGCTTAACCTTGAATTTTTTAATCCATACTGGGGTAGTATTGGCATATCTACTTAAAGAAATTGAGGGCAGAGAGGGTGAAGAGCCTCCTCAAAATAGCTAAGTTGATATTAACTGAATCCATATCATCTGACTTCAAGTCTGGTGTTCTTTCTGCCACTTTATGGTAGCCAGAAACTCCATGAGTGGCACAGTTAAGAAGTGCTGAGAGAAGACATGTCACCAAGAGCTATGAGTCCTCATCATGTTATGGATGAGGACTCCAACAGACATTCAGTGAGATGTCAGGCCAGGTGACTGTGATTAATTCTCACCACCATGCTGGTGTAGGCAAGCTGCTGGGTGTTCTCTTCCAAGCCTGTGGGCCTTTACCTTTTACCTGCAAGCCCACAGGACAGGGACAGGAACCTCTTTCCCAGCTTTAACGGAGTGGCAGTGACATGAGTGGGGAAGATTACTGATGAGGAGGTTGCTTGCCCTCCCCTTCTATGGTACTTCTACTGACTATGGTACTTCTACTGACTATGGTACTTCTACTGACTATGGTACTTCTGCTGGCCACTTCTGGGCAATAGAAATCACATGACTCTCTTGCCTGGGCTATGAAGGCTTACTGGAGGAAGGGGACTAAGAGCCCAGGTCAGATGTTTTCTAGGACCCTGCTTCTTACTCTAGGAGTTAATCTCAAAAGCAAATTATAGAACATGCAAATAAATTGAAGGGCAGAAAGATGAGCATGGAGAATAAGAGATTAAAGAGGCAGAGGACTGTAAAATCCAGGCAAAAGAAAGCAGAGTAGTTTAGCATAGATTTGAGTTTTGGGTGTTTTTTTCATATGGTCTTCGTGTAATTATACAACTTTAAATTTTTAATACATATTCATTGTAGAAAGTTTGAAAACTATGTAAGAGTATAAAGAAGAAAATGAAATATCCCGGTAATCCCACAACCCAGAAGTGCATGACAGTCGTATTTGAGATCTTACCAAGTGGCTGTTTCTGAAAGTAAGAGACCGCTTGGGTCTCAGCAGTTTCACATGGTTCAGCCTAATGTGTGTACAGTACATGTGTCATTAGTACCCTAATTTTTATTTTGCATATTTGAGCATTCTTCCATGAAATCATAAATTACTCAAAAATAAAAATTTTAATGCCTGATTTGTGTTTCATTTATAGCTTTCTCAAGTTCACCTAGCTCATCCCCTTCCGCTGAACATTTAGGCTGTTTGCAGTTTGGGACCACAATAAAAGATACTGCTCAAAACCTCTTGTCCTCAGATATTCGTCCTCATTTTTCCTTAATTTCTTTGGACAGACACCCAGAAGGGGAATCACTGAGTCACTGGTTATGTCTACTATTATTATTCATGATTCATATTACCAGATTGCTTTCTGGAAAGGTTGTAGCAATTTTACTTCCACTAGCTGGGATGTGGGCAGGCAGGGCTAACACAACTGTCAACATAGAGGATTATTGCCTTTTCAACGACTCTGCAAATTTAATGGGATTTTAAAATATCTCATTGTTTAGTTTGCATTTTCTAGATTACTGACTTAGGTGGATTACCTTTTTATGTTATTAGCCATTTCTCCTTTTTTAAAATGTATATTTATATTCTTTGCCTGTTTTCTCTGTCAGATTTGTTGTAAATGTTTCCTGGCTTGTCATTTATATTTTAAATTTTGTTTATACTCTGATTTATAGTTTACAATATTCCACAAAAAACCATCAGTAATTTTCTTCTCAATTTCTTTCAATGCTTCAGAGCTCTTTCTCATTTGGGGATCAATTAAATAGGCACCCATATATATTTTTTTAAATTACTTTATTGATGTTCAATTACAGTTGTCTGCATTTTTCCCCTCCCCTCCCCCTACCCCATCCAAACCCATCTCCCTCCCTTGCTTCCACCCTCCCCCCTGGTTTTGTCTGTGTGTCCTTTATGGTAGTTCCTGAAAACCCTTCTCTCCACAGTCCCCACCTCCCTCCCCTCTGGCTATTGTTAGACTGTTCTTAATTTCAATGTCTCTGGTTATATTTTGCTCACTTTTTTCTGTTGTTGATTATGTTCCAGTTAAAGGTGAGATCATCTCACCTTTAACCGGATCATAACCAACAAAAGCAGAAAGCAAGCAAAACATAATCAGAGACGCTGAAATTAAGAACAGGCTAACAATAGACAGGGGAGAGGGGGGAGGGGACAATGGGGAGAAGAGTTTTCAGGAATCACTGTAGAGGACACATGGACAGAACTAAGGGGGAGGAGGGAGGTTGGGGGGGTGGGACG
>PVJI01004369.1:0-109253 GCA_004026765.1 Micronycteris hirsuta
ATTCAATCCTATGTAAATTGCCCTAAGCTCCTAATAAAAGCACGGTGCCGCCATGTTCGTGGCTTTTTTCCCTATGATAATGGGAGAAAATGCCCGTGACCCTGGCTTCATCTCATAATGTGTCTTTGTGTGTGAATCATTGATGCTTCAGGCCCAAGTCCACCCCACGGCGGATTCTGCGGGCCGGAATCCGCCACAGGGAGGCAACTCCCCCTGGTTACAGCACCTGAGTGAGAGCTTGGAGATGCCATGCCTGCCCGGACTTACTATGGCAGCCCAGAAAAGCTGGAAAAATATGGAAATGCTGGCAGCTGTAACTGATTGTGGGAGGAGTCGGAAATGGGAATAGAGGCAGACTGGCACTGGGATTTAAACCCAGGCATGGCAGCCATGTGAAGAAGCCACCATACGGCTTTGGCGAGAAAAGGAGAATTGCACAGCTTTGGCAAGAAAGGGAGAACCACACGGCTTTGGAGTAATAAGGGGGGAACCATGCAGATTTGGGGCTCCCTTTGCCACACAGCTCAGGAAGCCAGAAATCAAGATGTAGCAGCCATGCAGAGCTCTATCTTAGCAGTTTGGCAGAATGCAGGAGAGACGTTGCAGGAAGGAAAGGAGTGAAAGGACTCTTGCTGGTGGGCCATGAGAAGGTGTCACATGGGTTTGGATTAAGAACTGGAGATTCCCAGCAACACAGCTGATGGTGCTGGGAACCGTAGGAGGCCTGCCTGCTGAGCACGGATTACTGGGATGAACCGGGGACTACCTGAGCCACGGACTTCTATTTCTTTTCCTGAGATACAGTACCCTGGACTGGGCAGAGGAGGGAAGGAAGAACTGTGAGTGTTTGTGGGTGTTCTAAGGGACTTTGGGATTTTAATGAAGACATTAAATCATTACTCTTAAGTCTGTATAACTTTTAAATAAATAATTCCTTTCCTTTCCACCAATCTCTGACATGGAGAGCTATAATTCCCTGGTGGCGGGCAAGGGGAACTTAGTACAGGGGGACTCTGGGAGAAGGGGGGTCCATTCGGTAATAGTATTTTGTCCCCCCGACCTGGGTCCATTCGGTAACAAAATTGCTCCTAAATACTGAGCATGACTTAATTGTCTCCCCCACACTCTGCTGACTGCTATTTGAAAAAGCAGTAGGTGTATCAGAAATAACATGAAACTGGTAAATTTCAGGTTAGGGCTCAGAAAATAATAAAGAACTATCAGCCATAAGAAAAGATAAAATCCTGCCATTTGCAACAACATAGATGGACCTTGAGAATATCAAACTAAGTTAAATAAGTCAGACAGAAAAAGTCAAGAACCATGTGATTTCAGTCATATATGGAATACAAACCTGAAAGCAAGAAATGAACAAAAAAGACAAACAAACAAAAGCTCACAGACACAGACAACGGTCTGGCAATTACCAGGGGGAAGAGAGGTTAGAGAGTAGTGAAGGTGAAGAAAGGACAAACAATGATGGAATGAGACTTGACTTTGGGTGGTGAGCAAATAATGCAATATACAGATGATGTATTTGTTACAGAATTGCACACTTGAAACTTATATCATTGTATTAACCAATGAATAATAAATTTAATAAAAATTAAAAAATAAATAATTAAATACATAATTGCAACTCCCTGTACTGAGTACTCTCCCAGGTGGGAGAGGGACCTCAAATGGGGCAGTGGGGCCAAAGAAGGCTGAGGCTGGTGGGGCAGGGAGGAGCAGCTGACAGGGCAGTGGGGGAGGAAGGTACATAAGTGCAAAAGGTCATCATCAAGAGATAGTAGGTGCATTTGAAATCCAAGTCCAGTCAGAAGGAAGCCTAGTTTAGGAGAAAGGGTCTCCAGATGATGCTTAGAGCCAGACAAGAAAACAGATCACAAAAGGTGTTACAAGCCAGGAGGATGATTACAAGAACACAAGGGTTGTTTAGAATTGTTTAATATCGCCACTAATCTGAGCACAGATTAAAACATAAAATGCCTGAGGAAACACTGAGCCACACTGATTTATTATAAATGCATCACTCTAACCTCATTAAAGAACTTGGGTTTAAATATTAAATTAACTGAATGAAGAAAAATGAATACCTCAATCAAGGACTCTTGGAACTATCTCTTTTATATTAAATAAAATGAACTATGCTAGTCTTTTATCATGAAGGTCAAACCCTCTTTAATGCCCACAGCGCCATCAGGATCACGCATGAAAGCTGTCACTGCGCACACAGGCCCCACACTGCAGGGACAGGCCTCTATGGTGTTCCAACGTCTGGGGGAGAACTGAAGACGCCGAGAAAGAGACCAGTTGCTGCAGATCCTGCTGCTCTAGCCCTTCTGAGCTCCTGGTCAGCCGCTTTGTCAAGGTTGTCGCCTGGAAGCTTTACCAGCTGTGAACCAGGGGTGCAGGCTCTCTCCTTACACCCACCACCACCCAGGGAGATAGATGTGTCTTGTTCTATTATCATCCTTGTTTTACAAATGAGAAAATTAAGCTTGGAGAGATTAAGTCATTTACCCCAGGCACACAGCTAATTAGCAAGAGAACCAGGCCCCAAAGCTTTGGTCCCAAACCCCAGCAGAAGCAGCTATCGAGCAGCGCACACACACACACACACACACACACACACACACACGCAGCTGTGCAGCACTTCCCTCCCTGTCACAGCGACATCTCAGCCCGTCTGGACGCACAGCGCCACTGCGTAAGAGTCCTGAGCTGTGTCCAAAGCCTCTATAGCAAGACTCTCAGCTTCAATTCATCTTTCAGAACCGCCTTTTTTCATCTGAGAAGTCAGGCCAACAGTACTCAGTAGGAATCATAACAACCCTAACAGAGTTTCCATGAGAATTAAATGGGCCACGTGATCACCCCCATATGCAACATCCAGCAGGCTTCTGGCATCTGGTACCCCAAGCACTTGCCTGCCCTGAAGAGCCTTCCCTGGATGTAAGTGCACCCACCGCTGTGCACACCACCTGGCACAGTACCAGCGGGGTCGGAAGGCTAGGTCTGGGCTCCGGAACCTCCTCAGGGCCCCACCGTCACATTTGGACCTGGACAACACCAGCAGTTCCTCCTGCTCCAACATTCCATGCACAGCAAGACTCAAAAGAAATAAATCAGCAAAACTGGCTTATCTGGAAGCTCCAGAGCAAATGAAAATCTGGTAAATTTCTGAAAATATTTTCTTCTGTTCTGCATCTCTTTTTACCCCTCCTAATAAATATATTCTCTTTTGTCACTGGCTTTATAAGAATGTTCTACTCGTTAGAACCCTAGCTTTTCTCTTTAAAAAAAAAAAAACTAAGTATTTATGATGAAAGATACCAGCTTTTAAATGATCATCTCTTTTGTTTGCTCTGCAGACTGGCCTAATGAGCTGGGTGACATTAACTTTCTAGACCTCAGCTCTGACCTCTGCAGTACTGCTGCTCACAGATGGTCAGGCATTGCACACTGTTTCCTTGATGGAAACCAGGTGCATGTTGGGAAGCTGGCCGTGTGGCCCACGCCTAGGGAGAACAATGAGGTCCACCTCCCACAGCAAGCAAAAATCGGAGTCTAGTGAAAGAGGCAACTGATTAAATTCTTTTATGAGCAAACATTAAGAACATAGTTAAAGAGGGATAATATCTCCCTAAGCAGAAAAAATTGACCAGTGATCTAATTACGCTCCAACAGTAGTGGCACGAATGGAGACCATTTCAGCTGAGACCACTCTTCTGATCCCGCTACCTGTTCTCCAAGGTCTGCTGAGGGCTCAGCCCAGCCGACCTGCTGCACAGCAGACTCTGACGTGACTGCAGAAAGAGCCCAGGTCCAAGAACTGCTGCACAGATTCACCTCCTGGGAGCAAAGCAGAGAAACCCGGAGAGGCGGAAGCAGTGCTGTCCCAGCTAAGACACCACTGATGTCTGCACAGAGCCCTGTGTCCTCCACCCCCACAGCAACGAGGAAGGTTCAGGCAACCCGACCACAGCCCATGTCTACCCTGCTGAACAAACAGCACAGCGAAGCTCTGATGAAAGCAGGTTTTGAACTATAAACTGCAGAAAAGTCTCAGAGATTTTTGCTTGTCCCTCAATAATATTTGATAATATTTTCATAGTGCAAGTGGTTAATAGCCAAACTATCAAAAGGCAGTTAGTTGGTTACCTAGCATCCTGAGCTGCAAAGAAGTTTGCATGTCATAGGGAAATGAGTATAAGGAGGTGAGAAGCAAGGAAACAGGTCTAAAGAAGTGAGAGGGACGGAAAAGCACACAAGGAGATGAGATGGAGTCAGTCCTCAGCGCCCCAGCCAGGTGTTCACATTGGCCCTGTCCCGTCTCTGGAGGTGCGTCCACAGAACTGGCTCAGTGAGCCGGGGAGGAGTGGCCGGGCAGGTTAAAAGTGAGCAACCCCTCCGCCTCTGTAAACGTTGTTCTCTGTCCACTTCAGGCCAGAGTCCATGTGGTGATTGCCACTTTAAAGCAGATATTCTCAGAGAAGTCCACCCATTTGGCCTCACTGTCTTTACCATAACCGATGTCCCTTCCAGAACCTCCATGGAATCCTAGAATGCCTTGGGATGTAGACTGAAATCACTGGTGCCATGCATACACTTCCTCTTCTTCTTCCTCCTCTTCCTCATCCTCCTCCACCCACTCCTGCATCTCCACCTACACACACACACACACACACACACACACACACACACCTATTCTATTTTCCAGAACTCCTTTTAAGTGCAGGGAGCTTGTAGCAGCTACATCATCATTCAGTTCCACTGCTCTCGACACCTGAGCATGGGCCATCAGTACCTTCTCAATGCTTTTTTGAAAGCTTTTCTAGATCCACAGGATAATAACCTCTTTTGTTTCCTAATTTCCTCCTTCTGTCCTTACAAAGTACTTTAAAAAATATTTATTGTAAAGATTAAAAACACATAGGCTTATTATGAGAGTGGAATGAAATGAAAAATACATACTTTGATAAACCACAGGGTTGTTTCCATTGAGTCACATCTCATAATCAGTCCGCTGGTCTCCTCAGCCGCTAGCGCCCCCAGACCACCTGGCTAAAACTGGTAAGAGTGAATGCTCTCAGCTCTATAATAGTTCAAGTGCTCATTTGAACCCCACCTGCCTGCCCTTGACCTCATGCCAGACACAGTCCTGCCTCACTCCCCCAACTTGCCACGCTCCCTCCCGCCTGGGAGTGCACACTTGCTGCCTCTGTGCTTGAAGGCTCTTCCCAGATCTGTCCAGGGTTGACTGGCTCCTTGTGACTCAGCCGCGGTGGCACAGCCATAAAAAAGGACAATTGGACCAACCTGCTCAAAGTGCCCTCCCTCTCACCCCCAATGTACGTTGATCCTGTTCCCATTACTGCGTTGTTTTTCTTCCTCAAAACAATACCGCTGTCTGCAATTCTCTTGTTACTTATTTTTATTGTCAGAATCCCTCCATCTCCCAAGGGAAACTTCAGGACAGAGGGTATTGGTCTGTTTTGTTCGCCACTGAACCCCCAGCACCTAGAATAATGACTTCACACAATAAATGCTCAACAAATGAATAAAGGGACAAGATGTCCAAACTATAGCTAAAGCAATACTCAACAGTGAATTTTGGAGGACTTTTTTAGATACGAAGTTTTCTGCTCAGGCTAACATTTCACAAGTGGCGGGGGTGTAAGTGGGACTTGTTCCCAGACTCATCACTCAACAGCACATCACTCGCGTGGCACGTGACGCTCCCAAACACCACTGGCCTAAGTCCAAGTGGTACAGTGACTTCTAGGGCTCCAGCAGATCCACTTTATCATTTTTTGCTTCAAATATTTCAGCTGTGCTACACGTTTAGAAATATGAAAGTAAAATCTCAGTCATATTTATTTTTAAAACCCAGCAAGAAGTTATAAGTGTATTTCATCTGGTAAAAAGCAATCACACACAGCAGCCCATCCATGTCATAAGCCAAGACAAAAGCAAAATGATCTCTTGCTGTTTGGGGGAAAGTAAATTAGAATTTGATTAGATGACATTTAGACAGTGACGAATACATATGTGTTCACACTAACTGCGATTTAATAATGATTGAATATTTTACGCAATCACGAACATCCCATTCTATCACTACCAAAAGAAAAAAGAAACCACCATGGCAAATCAAAAGACACTCAACATTTCATATTTTTATTATGGAACACCCAAAAATGAAAAAAACAATCACAGACTAAAATATCTCAAATGAGACATTTAATCAATTATTCTTTTCGGTTGACTACAAAGAATAAAACAAAAAAAAAGAACCACTAAGTTGTTTCCAATGTCATGAACCACACGGGAGGAAAGGGTTGGAGGGACTTAAACCAACACCCTCAGTTGCTAGCTGCCGGCTGCCTCAGGCCCAGCACTGCAGTCAGGCTCCACCCCCAGCCCCTGCCCCTGACTGCAGTCAGCTCAGCTGCTCTCCGCACCGGCACACACAAGTAGAGAAAACAGATCAATGAAATCTTAACATTTTAAATCACCCCACCCTTAAATCTTCTCTAGAACTATAATTCGAGATTCATGAAGTGCACATTTTTTCACCTCTGTCTTCAGGAGGCACCAGCGAGCCCCCCAGAGGATGGCTGGGAAAGAGGTGACGCCGAGGAGCAGAAGGCTTGGAAACCTGCCAAGGGACAGTCGGTCACTTAAGAAAGATCAGACTCTTCCTCAGCAGGAGTAGGAGAGGACAGACACCACCAACCATAGCTCATAACCCTCAGATAACAACCCAAAGGGAAATAACAGCCCAAAGGGAAAAGATGATGTCAAAAATGCTGGTATGAAGTTCCTCAGCCAGTCTCTCCTCATATGGAGGATCAAACCTGTGTTCCTCAAAGCTCTGTCCCTAACATAACATTGACCAGTCAACACCCAGGAATCCAATGGGAACATTACTGGACAGAGTGGGGCTGACGTTCCCCCACCCCAGCTCAGCACCTAGCCTGGCCTGCCGACCCCACACAGGGCCCACAAAGCATTTACAGGTGATCTGAGGGACAGGCCTTCCTTAAGACACACTGTGACAGCCACAGCTTCCAGCCCCGACCCCCAGCACGAAGGCTCCTGAGGTCAGAATCCCAATACATCAGTTTCCTTTTGACTGGCTGGGTAACTGGGAAAAGAAACAACAGCTGTTTGGTTTTTTGTTTTAAGAGAAAAAAATCAGCCTGTTCCTAGAATCACAGCTTTCAACTCCGCGTTCCTTATAAGCAAAGCAATATCCCAGAAGCAGGCTGAGTCCCTAATTTAAAGAAAGCCACCCAGAACACTCTGCCTCAGGCAAGAGCGAGGACACTGTCACAGTCATCAGGGTTGTCGAGTGGAAAAGTGGCCCCAGACCAGAGGATGGCCTCACCAGAAGGCCCAGAGCCATTACTCAGCAAACTGCCCTCCCTGGGGACACAGTGCCTCCTGAACAGTCGTTGCTCCTGTAAGGAAAGCTGGACCCATCTGTCTGACGTGAGGACCACAGCTCCCAGGGGACGTGGAATGCTCACTGGCAGGGAGGAAATTCTGAGCATTCACATGTCATTCTGGTGCGTTCTTATTTGCTGGGAACAATGACACCTCTCTCCACTGTCCTCCAGACTGAGAATTAACCTCTTGAAATCTTCAAATGTGTAAACTCCGAAGGCTGCCAGCAGGGTTTGCTGGAAATGCCCTGCAGATGCTTGCAGCCTGCTCATCAAATATTCAGCAGAGCCCAGCTCGGCAACACAAGAGGAAGCACTGGGTGCTGCTCTTTGGGACCATCTTCCGGTGCCAACTATGAATGGCCCAGCCACGGTGAAGAGGCAAGTTTTGTTTGTTCATTTGTTTGCTGTTTCCTTATTTTTCAGTATACTTTTGTTTGAACCCAAACAAAAACATTTAACTCCACCTCCTGTAATTTCATGCCAACCACACTCTGGTAACTAGGGATTTTCTAGTTAGGTCTCTTACAGAGGTTGACTCTGAAGCCCGGAGCCTACCTAACAAGTATGCCCTGAGGTCATTTTCTCACCTCTGAACCCAGGTGTGAGGCAGCAAATACTCCGGGCTCACAGGAACCTTCCGCTCTGCAATGCAGTTTATAACTATGACTGCAAATGCACAATTGTCCCCGATTGCCAATAGGAAATCTAGTCTTCCAGAGAATTATTTTGTTGCCTTAAATACTCATTCTATGACTCAACAACGTGACATTCTCAATGAATGAAATACATGTGAAGTTATCTGCTTTTCAACAGTTAATTCTGTGATGTTCGTGCATTTTAAAACACATGGCTATTTATACTAACTGTAGAGTTTGACACTACAAAATTTTTCCAAATAATTTTAAAATCTGGACTTCAGCCCCAAGAGACTTCAGTCTAAATTTCACTGTAAACAGTAGCAAATTGTACATTTCAAAAGGGCCATCCGGGTATAAAAATTGTTCCTACACATCAGAAAACAAAATGCCCCAATGGCTCCCCTCTCTGCCTCCAAACACATCCACACAGAAACTAGCTGCTTTATCACTCGTGTTGTCCAATATTATTTTCAAAAGACTGCTCACAAATACATCAGAAGAGCAGGTGGATGTTGGGAAAATACCAAGGTGCTCAGGATGAGGTGGCTGAACCTGTCTTTACAAAGCTAAATTCCCAGGCTTAGTTCTAGTGGGACCAGTCCCCAAAAACACAGGCAGATGGGCTGGTGCAGAGGACACCCACCCCATGGGGAGCAGGGCTGATCTTCCTCACAGGTGAAAGAGCAAGTGCGAGAACACCGGAACTACATTAAATGACACTGGGCCAGTTCACATTTTACCCAACCTAGAAAAGCCGGGCCCAGTTGTTGACAATCTCAAAATGCGTAATTCACAAATCTGTTTCTACAGTGCTTTCAGATAAGGCATGTCTAAAGCAAAGAGATTTGGATCGCATTTTAAGACTTTTCATCTCACTGATTTTCAACCATCACTTCATGTCACCGTTCTGCCTTCCCCAGCAGCACGCTCATTCCAGGAATGAAAAACAAAGTGAACAATAAGCAAAGAAAAAAAAAGAAAGACCCATGGACACAGACAACATTATGGCGATTGCCAGAGTCAAAGGGGTGGGGGGCGGGAGAAGAGGGTAAAGGGGGATTAATGCTGATGGAAGGAGACATGACCTGGGGTGGAAAACACACAATGCAATACAGATGATGTATTATTGCACACCTGAAACCTACATACTTTTATTAACCAATGTCACCCCAATAAATGCAATAAATAAATACAATAGAAGTCCTGAAATCACCAATGTTACAAGTAATTATCTGAAATATATTCCTACATGGGGCCAGAATATTTCATGATTTTAAACACACCACACAGGCATGTGAGGCATAGATAGGAACTAGACACAACCCCACTCAATCTGGAAAATAACAAAAAGGGGGAGATTGTTCTTTGAGTGTTCACACAGGAAGTAGCAGAAACAAAATTGTAACACGGATGTGCATGGCCGACTTGGAGCGCTCCAGTCAGGAATGGACGGTAGCTGTAAGGCAACTAAAGGAAAAGCCCCCATGGGCCACCGGCTGTCACAGCCCTTCTGTCCCCACCTGCACAGCACTAACCATTCACCAACAGGTCCCTATTCTTTTATCTATCTCTGTCTATCTCTGCTGGCTCTCCCCGCCTCCCTCCAGCATACCCCAAATGTGTGTCTCGTTCACACTAGAACCCAGGAGCCCAGATTATCACCATTTGATGAACAAGTGAACTCAGGGACCCACGGTGACAGCTGAGCTGGGCCACAGCAAAGTTCCATCCCTGCCGTTGGGAACATTCTCAGTGTCAACATGCCTGCACTCTCAGGTCCTGAGCTTGTCATTGCGAGCTTGCTGAATCTGAAGCAGGAGTCTGACTCCCTGAAGGAAACTCAGGACATTATGTCTCCTATCCTACAAGAGGCAGAGGCGGACTCCCATCTCCACTTTCTCCCAAATCAGCGACCTGGGTGAGCCCCGTCCCTTAGCTCACCTCCTCCCGGTTCCTCTGTGCACAAAAATAGGCTCAAATGGTTATATTACATCCAGGGTGGGGGAAGGGACTGGGGGAGGAGGAAGCAGGCCGTGTATACTGTATTCTAGAACTCTCAAATGGGAATCAGATCTTGCTGTAAGGTAACACACTCAGGAGCTACAGGAAAATAATGTGCATTTAAAAGACCCTGAAAATTAACAAAACACCCAAAGCTCCTTCACTTCCTTGGAGGACACCGCTGCACTCACCACCACCCAGGGAGCAGCAGAGGCACCAGAGCACACTGCCCCTTTTCCACCTGCAGAACCCTCACCGTCCCTTAGCTGTCACTGGAAGATCCGTGGTGTCCTTCAGAGATGGCCAAAACCCAGCAGAGGGGCTCCCCTTCTCCTCCCATGCAGACCTCCTATCAAACCTTGGACTCTTTTCTCCAGTGCCTCAAGAATGTTCCAGAAGGTCCTGCCAATTGACTGAAGTTGGCACATTAGGTGGCAGCCAGCCCTCCAGAGAGGGCCTGGGAACCTTGTGAGTTCCCAGCAAGACACCTCCCCACCACTCAAACGCACAGCCTCACCCACTGGATGGGGCTGTCAGGGCTCATCTTGTGAGGCCATTCAGTTTTTAAAAAAAAAGATTCCTAACATACAGAGAAAACTGTATGATGCAGCCACCACCAACTTCAGCAGCCCAAAGCCGATCTGGCTTCCTTCATCTCTCCGCCCTGTCCTCCTCCCAAGTCGTCTGGAAGGAAACTGGGATTTACCATTTATTCTCTAAATACTTTGGTGGGTGCCCCTAAAAGGTAAGGATGCCCTTTATAAATATAACCTCAATACTACCACCACTCCCGGCCCAAATCAAGAATAACTTCTCGGACCCCTATTTACACCTGCCCCAAAAGGGGCCCAGGACTTCCAGGTGCTCCAGACGTCCATCCCCAACATCTCACAGCAGTGCCCTCTCTCTGTGACTTTTCCAATCTCTCGTTTTTCTAAGTTTTTTAATGTTTTCAGCTTTATTGAGGTTTAATTGACAAATAAAACGGTACGGTATTTAAAGTGTACAATATTATGATTTGATGTGTGTCTGCATCATGAAAAGACTCCCCACCGAGTTAACTAGCACATCTGACCACGATTTATGACCACACTTATGACCACACCCTCTTCCTACCAAAATCCTCACCCCATCGCTGAGTTAACTAACTGCTGTCGTCACCATTGATCTTAACACACTAACTACACTTGTCTGGGTTCTCCTAGAAAGGAGCTCCATGAGGCAAGAATTTCTGTCTATGCAGTGTTGGGACTCCAGCTTCTAGAACCTAGCTGCCGACAGAACTCTCTCTGATGACAGAGCATTCTGGTCCCCAATGCCCAGCAGGGAACCACGAGCCAGGTATGGCTGCTGAGCACAGGAAATGGGGCTCCTGCCACTGAGAAACCCGTTTAAAGTATTTATTTAGTTCTAATTCATTGAAATTTAACTACCACATGGAAAGTGCAGGATAAATCCTGACACATACCAGATGCTCAGCAAATGTTTGTTACACGAATGAACAAGTCTATCTGCCATCTTTTTATAGTGGAAGAGGATGTGGATTTGGGAACCAATAGGCTGTCATTTGGAACCTGGAATAATTGTAGCACCAGCACCTAGTGTCAACGTATACCTTAGAAAAAGGATCTCACTGACACTGCATTTGCAGGTACCTATGACTGAGTGAAGGAACAAATGTCTGAAAGAAGCTTCAAGTCATCCAAGACAGCCAATCCTAGTATGCAGAGAAAGAGATATTCTTATGGATATGTACATGCAATAGAGAGCAAACAAATTATATTATGTTGTGTCAAATTCAATCCATGTAGATAGCATTCTTGGAGTCAAGATGTTTTTAAAACCTATTGTATTGATCAGTAAACTACAAAAATAAACCTCGAGGTTACATAATAATAATTCTTTTAGCTATATTTAAACTTGTCAACTCGGTACACATTTCTCCTTTTTTCCCAAAATCTGGTTAACAGTGAGGACAGGTGTGTCTCACAGAATGTGAACGCTATGAAAATCCAAAAAGGAACTGAAATTATTTGGGATTATTATTAGAAAAGAGTGCTTCAAATTCATCTCGTTTCTAAGAAGTTAAGTCCTAATCAAATATTGTCGCGGATCCTGTCCGACAAAAATCCATATGCTATGGCAGGCATATGAATAAATTCACACGGAGTATACTGGACTAGAAGAGCTGGGACCAGGCGTCCCCTTCTCTACTTCTCTAATCCTTGAGAGAGGCCCCAAGCATAGCCCTGACAGGCTTTATTGTTGTTCTTGGGAACATTACATCAGAATGGTCTTCATTAACTATGCGTAGATTGTAGATTTGCTTTAGGCAGTAAACAGCCAGGAAAGCACTTCAAAGGAGAGATATGCAAATGAAAGGACAACAGGTTTGGGCTGAACTGGAAAGGATTAGCAGCATAGTCTAAGGAAGCTAGGCATGCATTTACATATGTTCTTTTGATCCAGGGTGGTAGAGATTTTTAGCAGGAGCAAGCTTTAACTCTAAGAAATAGGCTATCCTGATTCCCCACAGGAAATCCCGTTGTCACACACGTGGGGCCTGCTTGCTGTCCCATGTTCCACTGGAGTTTCTTTTAGACGTGAAACATTAGGGCTACATTTCCCACGGTGAGAGGCATGGATCTCCTTCAAAATATTATAACCACCACTTCATCTGATCACACATGACTTTCAGATGCTTAAATGATTCCTTCCATTCACAACATCTGCATGCACAGTTCACAGTTCCCATAAAAGATCCCTAATTTATAAATATCAGAATCTCCTAATACAGCAGTCCATTCAATATACAACTCATCTCCATCTCATGTATGACACTGATCTATTAAGCAAGTTTAAATCACATGATTTCTTAAATGCCTGCCAATGAGAAAACAACCGCAGTGGGAAACAAACTTACTGAACATCCAGGATGTGAACAAGCCCCTGTCGGACCTTATTATGTTTCTACATGTACAAATAATTAATAAAAAAATTACAGATTATTATAGCTCCAAATTAAGTTACAAAGAACAATTCTTTCACCAATTTCCAGAATCAATTCTTGGTTTTTGTTTGCTTTTCTTTATTGTCTGTTGGGTTGGGGATTCCAAGGTTAAGCCATCACCTTGAGCTTGTAAAGTCTCACCTTTCCAGAAAAGAACAATAAAGGCCAACAAGAAGTTGTCCACTGACATCGGTAAAGTGGGCGACTCCATTAACCACAGGGTGAATGGCCTTTCAGGCACTCAGGGCTGCACGCAAACACCCCTTGCGTGAAAAAAGCAAAGAAAAAATTACAGAAAATTGTTTCAACTGCAAAACAAGGACTCATGGATCAGAAAAAAAATGAATAAATCTCAAGATGGCAAAAAAGAAATAAAGAAAATGTAACTGAAGACCATAATGACATTGTTGAACTGTACTGACACCTTTGAAAAACACTTGGTCTATAAACTGAAAATCTAAATAAATAAAAAATAAAAAACTGACAAGCTTTTGTTTACAAATATATTGTAATTTGTACACTATAGAGTCTAGATCATAAGGAAATAATATGAATATGGATAAACTTATCTTTTAAATTGAACTGCATTATACCAGTACTAAAAAGTGTATTCTTAGACTTCAGTGTTAAAACAATTAAAAGATTCCACTGTTTCTACAGTCTGTATTTGTTCAGTACTGATTGTGAGAGACTGCAGGAATCACATAAGATTATTCTATTAGCATGTCTATCATCCCATTAGTAAGGCATGACCTCAAATATTCAGTCTAGGGGGAAAATAAAACTAATACCCACATAGGAAGCAATTAATAAATAATATAAGATGACATGACACAGAATTGCATTTCCAACTGCACAGTAATAATTTCATAGGACTCTGTTTTCATTGGGGAGGATTTCAGGGAGGAGCCCCCCAATATGGTCCTTAAAAGATAGCTCAGGGCCCTGGCCAGGTAGCTCAGTTGGTTAGAGTGTCATCCCGATATGGCAAGGTTTGCAAGTTGGATCCCCAGTGAGGGCACATATAAGAATCAACCAAAATGCCTAAGTGGAACAACAAATTGATGTCTCTCTCTCTCTCTCTCTGTCTCTCTCTTTTCCCCTACCCCCTCCCTTTCTCTCTCTAAAAATCAGCAAATTAAAAAAATACATAGCTTGGAATTGTATGTTTTATTTCTCCATAAAACTGGAAATTTCCCAGAGGTTCAATCTAGCATAAATTCTCCACATCCCTCTGAATCACAGCCCCTGCTGAGTACACATTTAAATAAGTAGTTAATGAAGTGAATCAAAAGTGCCATAAAAATATGTGTATTTCTCATCAAAGCAATGATAGAAGCCTCTATCCCCACACATTTAACAGGCCACTCCTGCCCCTCCCCCACTGTTGCCCCCCAGGCACATCCCCACGCACCACACGTCATCCTGGACAGTGCTGGGTTCTGCCAGGTCACAGCAAGTCTGATACACAGGGTTGTTCCCAACATGGCTACCACCTGGCACATCACATCAACTCTTCAGAGACCCTTGGCCTCAGCTCTGGACACACAGAGTTAAATACATACTCATTCATTCCTTCATTCATTCACTCACTATTCATTCTCAATCATTTAGCCCATAACTCCTCTATATTGAGGAGGATACTAAGCAGTAAGGGGATGAAAATGAATGTGACTCTTGCTCCAAAAGAGCTCATGCCCTGTTCGTTCAAGTGCCAATCAAATTAGGGTAAGAATATTCTGAACCAAAGACTAAAAGCTAAAGGTGAAGAAGCTAACATTGAGGCATTCTTAGGAACAGGAGGGGAAGAAAATGAGAGAAAAGGAAAATGAGGCTAATAATATCTAAAATATATATCCTAGAAAGAAAAACATTACTAATTTCCTCCTCAAAAATCCGAGAACGAGTGGGTGAGGTGGCCAAACTGTGGAAGTGAGCACACTGTTTATGAACCAGTCTAGCGCCCTGTCCCTTTGCCCTGTCAGCCCTTCAGCTCGTGACCACAGGCCCCTCCTGACCCCGCAGCTAGACGTGACCTTGTCCTAAACACCAAACACTTCTCCTAGAAATGTCTGAGGACAATTTTAGTTTCCCTGGGAACAGAGAGGAACTACTATGTGTTACCTCCTGCGCAGATACTTAAAATGCATTCATTCTTTTAATCCTCACAAGCTGTTTCTTATTTCCACGTAACATGTACGGAAATCAGAGTTGTCACTGAAAGCCGCCCGGCTCAGGGTGGAAGTTCTGGGATTGAACTTCAGTCTGTAGCTCCATGGTCCTTTCACACACCATTGTGCTGTTGTGCTGACTTGAGTGCTTCACTCAACACACACACTGAAGGCTGACTCTGACCTCTACTCTGGGATGACGCAAGTGTCCTGCCCACGACCGCAAGATGACCACTTAAGGTCAGAGAGGCATAGGGAAGCAGACAATCACAACTTAATGTCCCAAAGAATGAAGAGTAACTAGCTGGACATTCATAGGTCATCATGCATTTTTTTTAAAAGTCTCAGAATTGGGAACATTGAGTCAAGCACAGTTAAACGCGTTTTTAAGACTTCTCAGATTCTTTCATGTAAAATCTCCAGGAGGCGAGTGTAATATAAGTATTTCCCATGCCTACTTTGTTATTGTGGTAAAATACACATGACCTAAAATTTTCTGTGTTAACCATTTTTTAGTGTACAATTCACAGTGCAATGTAACCATCACCACCATCCATTCCAGAACATTCTGACCATGAATTTTGTGAAGAATAGCACCAATGTGAGGTCCCATAGGACCCTTTTGAGAAATGTGTGGCGTGGTGGTCAGGGCCTGCACAGGGGAAGCACAGGGCACGGGAAGAACACAAAGCCCAAGGACCAGGGCAGGTGTGTCCACCCGAGGGAGGCTACATGTTTACCAGATACCTGCAGGCAGAGAGTCAGCCAGGAAACGGGGCGGCTGAGCAGAATAAAGAAGAGAGGGCAAAGCCCACACTGAGCCCGCGTGTACCCTGGCAGTCTACGAGCACTGCGCACAGGCCCTCAGAGACTGAGCAACACCACCTCAGCCAGCAGCTGACTGAGTGTCAAGGACATGGGACAACGAGAAGGTTGCTCTCTGCCTGTGAGTGCCATGTGGACAGTTAACTTTATCACTTCTGGAGACTCTGAACTCAACTGTTTTCTTTGGTGAAGGTGCGGCAACAGTCCTGGCCACTGTCCTTCAGCCCAATCGATCTAGAACCACACCCAGGACCACTGCAGACATTCCTGAGTCACTTAGAAACAAGCCATAGGAATATCTAGGTGAGCACTGACAGTACCTGGGGAAAAGTGTGTTTCCTCTCAACACAAAACTAGGAAAATCCACCTTCGCTGCCGTCGAGCCCTCTACTCCTCCCCCTGTCAGCAGTGCCCAACCCACGGCCTCTGAGCCACGTGCAGCCCAGCATGGCTGTGAACGCAGCCCGACACAAAATTGTACATTTACTTAAAACATCATGAGATTTTTTTGTGATTACATGTCACAATGTATTTAATGTGTGGCCCAAGACAGTTCTTCTCCCAGTGTGGCCCAGAGATGCCAAAACGTTGGCCATCCTATAAAATTCCAAAGTTAAACCTAATTTCCTGTCTCTAGTTTATATACATGGTATGATAATAGCTGCCAGTTTCACTTCTCCTCTTTCATCTGGGAGTTGAATGTAAGGAAACAAAGAGGCAACTGTCACCAGAGTAAATCCCCAAAAACCTAAAAATACAACTGGCCCCAGTGACATTTGCAATTAGTAAAAGCAACAGAAAAGTTTGTCTTGTTTGTTCATTTGTTGCCTTCAGTTTGGGGGGTTTTTGTTTGTTTTTTGCCTTCTTTAAAATTGTGTTACTGAATTTACTGTGGTGACCTTAGTTAATAATATCATATAGAATTACATAGGTTTCAGGCGTGTAGTTCTATCACACATCATCTGCATGTTGCATGTGTTCACCACCCACAGTCAGTTCTCTTCATACCACCACCTATGCACCCGTACATCCCGACCCTCTTCCACCCCGGCAACCACCACACCCTCATCCGTGTCGATGAGTTTTGCTTGTCTGTCTTGTTTCTTCATTTGTTGTTCTCAGTTCTATATCCCACATATGAGTGAAATCATAGTTATCGACTTTTCCCATCTGACTTACTTCGCTTAGCATGATATTCTCAAGATCCATCATGCTGTCGCAAATGGCAGTATTTCATCTTTTCCTACGGCTGACTGTTTTCCATTGTAATACGCACCACATCTTCCTTATCCAATCATCTGCTGAAGGCCACTTCAGTTGCTTCCATGTCTTGGCCACTGTGAATAATGCTGCAATGAACATAGGGGCACACAAATCTTTACAAATGCTTTCAAATTTGGGGGTAGATACCCAGAAAAGGGGTTGCTGGGTCACATGGCAACTCTATTCCCAACTTTCTGAGGAGCTGCACACTGTTTTGCACCAGCTTACAAGCAACTCATAGACACATGCAACAGTGTGGTGGTCACCGGAGGGAAAAGGGGTGGGAGGGAGGTAGTAAAACATAAAGGGGGTCAAATATATGGTAACAGAAGATTTTACTTTGGGTGGTAAACACACAATGCAATATACAAATGCTGTATTACAGAATTGTACACTTAGAACCTATATAATTTTACTAACCAACGCAAACCACCCCAACAAATTTAATGGAAGCAATGGAAGACTTTGAGCAGAGATGAAGCCCTTCCTTTCCTTCTCAGAGGTCCTACTCATCTCTGTTAATGACAAGCATAGTAGCTTGCTACAGAACGTCTTACACAAATGTTAAAATTCCATTTCATTAAAACCAGTGGGAAGAGAGCATAAGGGAAAACATCTACAAATGTAATATACTTCAAACCCATGAGAGCACGTCTCCTGAAGTCTACAAAATCTAGAGTTAGGAGAAAGTCCAAATCCACACAGGTCATCACTGAATTTGTTGAGTGTTAATCTTACATTATTTTCAGAAAGCTGGGTAAGCAGTTTAGGAGCGTTTCATGACAAACAAAAACTGAAAATAAGCTGCAACTGACTTTCCTTCACCAGCAGATCTCCAAGAATGGTGTGGTTCTTGGAACAGCTGGGGACCTCAGAGAGCTCAGAGCCCTACTAGCAAAAGCGTGTTCCCCGTCTTCAGAAAAGCAACGAATCACCCACTTATCCCTGGATGGGTGCTCTTATTCAATCTTTTAAAGTAACAATGAAGCCACAACCCCCACTCAGAGTGTCAGAAATGCAGAGCTAAGTTGAAGAGAAGCCCAGAAGCACATTTGCATAGAAAGCGGCACAATTCATAACCACAGCTCCTGCGATTGCTCCCTTCAGGGTACAATGCGGGGTGAGCAGTTGTCTCCGGCCAGCGCTGCACCCCGCTCAGAGCCCTCTCCCAGGCTGTGGCTTCCACTCCTCTTCAATCACATTTGTCAGTTATGACGAAGCTGCTTCCCAAGGTCATCCACTCCGAGTCTACTGTCCTTTAGAATGGAAATGTTTGAAAGTAGTAAGTACCAACCCCAAAATTTTTAAAAAATACATTATTTTAATCTGTTTTTTCCAGGATCAAAAAACACCCTTTGCCCAAAGGTAAAACAGTATTCCTACTGTGGAAGACTGCTTTTTTATTTCCAATACAAACACAGCCTTGGGTAATTTAAATGAAAAATATATAACAGCTCAGAGAAGCATCATCTAAATTAACAATGTTCATTTCCTACCTGTGGCCTAAAATCAAAAGCTACTTATTGAGTTGTGTTTTGTTACCTTCAAGAACTACCAGAAAATGCTCTGCATATACACCCCTCAACTGCTCCACGCCAGCTGACCTGGTGTTACTGTCATCCTCGCACAGGTGTTGCATCAGGGCACCAGACTTATTTCATGGAAATATTACAGCATCGCCTAATGTAAACTATAAGAATAACGATGAGCAATAAAGGCCCACCATTGTTTTAAAAAATTAGGTGTCAGTTAAAGAATTTTTCAGGAAGACGCTGTCTCCTTTGACATCTCCCACCAACTTGTTCCTCTTCTACATTTCCTGTCTCCACCAACAGTGCCGTCATTTAGCCAACTGCCAACACCAGAACCTTTAACGCAGGGGTCTGCAACCTCCCAGGCCATGGAGCAGTCCATGGCCTGTTAGAAACCGGGCTGTACAGCAGGAAGTGAGCCGAGGACCCAGGGATCCTCCTCAACCCTATCCGTGGAAAAATTGTCTTCCACAAAACCAGTCCCTGGGGCCAAAAGGGTTGGGTACCACTGCTTAAACCCATTCCTAATTCATTCCTTTCCTTCTCCAACACTCTCCCAGTCCAATTCTTCACCATCCGCCTCTGTCTAGTCTTGCTCCAGGTGGCCTGCCACATCTGTCTGCCCTCATCCAGACCCCCATTGTCTCTCACCCACATACCATCCTCATTATTGTCTATATGTCATGTCTCTACAAACACCTCAACTCACCTTTTACAATGCCAGTGTGGTCCAGCACCTAGCACCGTGACTATCATAAACGTGCTCACTCAGCATCTGTGGGATCGATGGTCATGTCACGTCCCACTGCTGCATAAACACCTGACCCCAAACTGAGCCACCTCCATCCCTGAAGGGCACCCTGCCTGGCCCACCAGCAGTCAGCAGTCATGACATTGACATGATTACATGCAACAACAATGGCCACACACCAAGCTGCACATCGTACACCGTGAACATCATACTACACTCTCAAGTACGTAGAGCCTCACCTGGCAGATGAGAACATGGGGGTTTATGAGAAAATACAGAAAGATTACAAGTAGCAAAATTGAACTTAGGTGTTTCTGACTGAAGTCCACAGCTATATCACTATCTTGCTTAGAGCTCGGCTGTAACAGAAAACACCATTCAATGTTATTTCTAAATAACATTTAGCAGTAACTATTCAGAGAGCATTTTAAGAGGTTCCTTGTGCAGAGCCAGCTATCCCCAAGTTGTTAAGCCATGATGTCTTTCAGAAGAAGCTGAGATCTCTAGACAGTTCTGTCAACTGCAGAATTTCAACAGAATACTAACGTCTTGACACAAAGCTTAAAATTGAAAATGAGGTACAGAATAATCCTAATGCAAAATTAAAGAGCCCTGAGAACTACTTCCCTGACAGCACCATTATTATTCCTAGATCTAAAATTAATCAAAAGTAGCCCTGGCTGGTGAGGCTCCGTGGATGCCAGCCCATGAACCAAGGGGTCACCGGTTCAATTCCCACTCAGGGCACATGCCTGGGTTGCATGTCAGGTCCCCAGCTGGGGGTGTGTGAGAGGCAACTGATCGATATGCCAGTATCTCTCACACATCAATGTTTCTCTCCTCTTTTGCCCTCTCCTCCCCTCTAAAAGTAAATTAAAAAAAAATTTTAAAGAAACCTTTAAAGTTAATCAAAAGTAAAAAAATCAAGATGAAACTTAATCAACCCTATCTACTTTCTCCTGTGATTCCTATTTGTTAAATCTTACCTTCAAAATCGTGGCCCTGAGATCCTAAGGAACCAAAACCAAAATCAATGAGTAAACTTGCCCCTCGTGTTAGCAAATTAGAACTTTCTTCTTCCAGCTGCACCTGACGAGAACTAAGCAGATCCCTGACCATGAAAAGCAAAACTAAAGCCTTTGAAGCCAAAATCTGTGGGTTTTCTATTAAGTCCTCTAGACATAAAATTCAGAATGATTTCCAGAACTTCATCTCTGCATTTTCAGATTCTCCAAACCTATGGTTGAAAATCTAGCCTACGTTCTACCTGTAGTCTTTTCTTTGTTGTACAGACGGTGCTGAAACAAACAAACCTTGCAACTGCTAATCTAAGAAAAGTATCTGCCACACCTATATTCAGGGGCTTTCCACAAGATGGAATTGGGCAAAGCCCTGGGAACACAGGAACGAAAGGCTTGGTCTCAGCACTACCTGGAGGCTGGCTTTCCCCGCACCTCCCATCCTACAGCTTTGCTCCATCAGTAACCTTCTGGTTCGAGGGCCAGACTGTGGTCCACCGTGAACAAATGTCCTCTTTCTCTGAATGCTTTTAATTTTCAACATCTCAAGAAGCAGCTATTATAGAGGTAGAGACCTAGCAATGATCAAGAGCACAGGCTGAGAAGTCAGACAGATCTTGTTCAAGTTCCACCTCTGCTACTTACACATGTATGTCCTTGGTAAAGTTAGCGGGCATCTCCAAGCCTAATGAAAGAATGTACCTCACGAGGCTGTTATGAGCGAGAATGCACAGAGAATACTCAGCACACGGTAAGTCCTCAGTTGATGGTGCTTGTTCACACAGCAGTACTAACAGTAATAGTCATTCAATACATGAGCCTTCAAAAGGTTACATAACACAAACCCCACTAATGAGCTTCCTTGGGTGGAAAACAGGCCAGCATGTGAATCACAGTGACAGTGTCTCTTGTACTGGAAAATTACTGTTGGCTATTGTCCCCACCTAAAAATTCCCAGAGGGGCACCATCTCCAGATCTCACTGAAGTGGCCTGGGCTTCATTCCACATGAAAAAAGATAATGGGATCATCAAAGGCAGTAATGAAACATCTTTTCTTTTTTCAGTCCTCACCCAAGGATATATTCACTCATTCCAGACACACAGAGCAAAGGGTGTGGGGGAGAGAGTGAGAGAGACAGAAACATCGATCAGTTGTCTTTTGCACACAGCCCAACCAGGGACCAAACCTGCAACCCAGGCATGTGTCCTGACAGGGAATCGAACTCGAGACCTTTCTGTGTACAGTACGACACTCCAACCAACTGAAGCACACTGGCCAGGGAAGTTATGCAACATCTTGATGTCTCAATTAAATTACTGGAGAAATCAAAATAAAAGGTAATAATCTACTGCGGTGGTCTCTGACAGATGTGCAGGGGCGGGGGTGGCCTCCTTACTGTTCACAGAGCGTAGAAAACCCCTCGTCTACTCTTCACACGCACTAACAGCATTCCTCTCCCCGTTCCCCCTTCCAGTCAGGATGCTGCCTGCGTTATTTTATTTTGCTTATAGCACTTCATCAGCAAGTATGGTTTGGGAACTTAACTGCTACATCTCACCAAAACACTCTATAAACTAACTAGCCAGATAAAGTACTTCTTACAACCCCTGTCCTAGCTGCTCTAAATTTTTAATTGGCAAGGACTTCAAAGACACAGGCAGGCACAGAAGACAATGTAAGTGGCACCTCACAAACAGACTATCCAGAGCTGAAGTGCCCCGGCACCATCACCACCTTCGTCTCTGCAGCGCTGACTCCCAGCACAGCGCTGACGCCCAGCACAGCGGGCCCTTGGACCTCTCCGTGCTCTGAGCAGGGGCTCCTCCTTGACTGGGCCCAGGGAAGAGAAAGCAATCTGGAACAGGGTAACACTGGGGCCAGCAGTGACACAAACATGTGAGAACTTGAAAAATGCACAACATTTTGGGTAGAATACTGGATTTTCCACTCTGAAAAGTGGGGGTCAAAGGCAATTTTACCTGCATCTTAAAGGACAGGGAATTCCAATCACAACAAAAACAGCAACTACCATCACTGAATACCTACTGTGTGCCAGACACTCTACATTCTCATTCTCTCTCACCTTTGTGACAATCCCACAAAGTGGGTATAACTGTCACTGTGTTTATGAGGAAATGGAGGCTCAAAGTGACTTGTCCAGGATCACACCACCAGAGCCAGGGCTCACACACAGCAGGGTTGTCCTCAAACCCATCTCCTCTCCACAAGTGCATGTCACCGTTTCCAATGAACATGTGCCTACAGCAACCACACCAACAGCCATCCATATATGCAGACTCTGATGAAAAGCAATGTCCCAAAAAAACGAAATTAGAAAGCAGCTGCTTTTTAGTACGTGTTTATCCCACCATCTGATTTTTAATAGGCCCTGGGCTAATAAAAGTTTCATGGCCTGTCATCTCCACCATGACATGTGTGACATGACCTGTGGTGGGGCCCAGGTCAGGAGAGCCTACCCTGTTCTATCAGACTCTGAAATGACCCAGCTGCAGGGCTTACTAACTACACTTAGGTCTGGCCTAAATGAAGCCAGATCAGGGTGCCACGAGAAAGCCAAGGTCAACTCAAGATGAGCCATGGAAGTCTTTCAAAGAGGACGCCATTGAAATCAGTAACATCACTTGCTTGGTGATTACCCCAACGTAAGAAGCCTTTGCAATAACTGACTGTACGCCTGGGCTTTGCTCTGTGAAGTGAAGCCTGACTCTCCCTCCGATAGCCACCACGCTCCAGGATGCCCCAACTCTCACTTCAGAAAATACTCAGGGCACCAGGAATCTATGTCAGACATACCATGAGGACAACACACAAGTAGCTAGGAAACGGCTCCACTTATCAAGGAGCTAATCTTACATTATATAGTCAGGAGGTTGGCAGCAACTTCTTAGTGAAAAGTGATTCACTATGAATTTTTTTTTTTAAATCTCGAGATTGCGTGAGTGCCCCAAACAAATTTAAACTGTTGAAGGTGTGAGTTGGTCCTCATTTGAGCAGAAGGGAGCTGGGTTAGTGAGGAGCTAAAGTTTAAATGAAAAGATGAAAACAAGAAGGCCCCAAATAACAGATCGTGTGTATGTCCCCACCCTGTACCCTTTAATTCACGGGACACTGTGATTTAACTCACGGGACACTGTGATTGTTACCACAGTGGCTGCAGACCCCCTCCCTCTTCCAGCAACAGAAACGGGACATTTTCTCAATATCGGTGAGATGAACAAGTGCTCACTTCATTATTAAGCTAAACTAAAAATGTTCTGAAAGCACTTTTATATTTCAATCAAAAAAGATTTCTTAGTCCCTCTCATGTAAATACATAATTCAACACAGTATGCTTGATCTTTTCTGGAGAGTAGTATTTTTAGGGAACAAGAGTTTCCTAGGGTTTCAAATCTGTATTTTCAAGCCGTCTGGTTGACGCCACAGACGTCTTGATTCAGCACTAACCATCTCCACTGCAGAACAAAGGGCCTTCACAGCCCCAAACTTTAAAGCTGGTATAAAATTAAGGGCAAATTTAGGTTTTAAAAGGTATTATGATTGATGCTAAACTAGTTATAAATGGCTGATTATTCTTGATTTTAAGTGGAAAAAAATACTCTAAAAGAAGATGTCTCCAAACTATAGTTTCTTTTTTTCAGATTCAATAGGATGATGAATCTGTAATTTAAAATCCAGAAATTAGACTACTAGAATAGATTATGGTAATACATAAAATACATTCTGGAAATAGACTCACACGTTCTCCAAATGAAAGGAAAACCCGAGCAGAATGACAATTCAAAAAGACCCAACTCCCAGCAGGATGAAGAAGTGTTTTGACTAGTGAGTGGCCAGAAACTGGGAAACCATGAATTTTAAAAGGATTTAAGTTGCCACAGTTGAGCTAGTAGGGAAAAGAAATGGTGATTCAGCCAAGTGCTGTAGGAAGAAACCTTCCTACAAGCCCTGAGAGCAGTCCCTCAGGCAAAGCTGCTGCCCCATTGGGGTGCATCTGAAGGCTCCCAGGAGGGCCTGGCAGGGGATCCTGGAGCGGCTTCCTCCCCCTCCTCCTCCCAAGTCATCCGCACAACTTCTTCCAAGTTCAACAGCTCGTCCTTCAGGTACTGGTGTATTCTTTTTTTTTTTTTTAATTGTTTTATTATTGTTCAACTACAGTTGTCTGCATTATCCCCCCATCACTCCCCCCCACCCCAGCCAAACCCACCTCCCTCCCTTGCTTCCATCCTCCCCCTTGGTTTTGTCCATGTGTCCTTTATAGTAGTTCCTGAAAACCCTTCCCTCATTATCCCCTCCCACCTCCCCTCTGGTTACTGTCAGGTTGTTCTTAATTTCAATGTCTCTATTTATATTTTAGTTTTTTTTTCTTTTGTTGATTATATTCCAGTTAAAGGTGAGATCATATGGTATTAGTCCCTCACCGCCTGGCTTACTCCACTGAGCATTATGCTAAGTGAAATAAGCCCATACTGGCATATTCTCCAGATAGCTTACTTATGCCTACAGACACGATAGACTCAATTAAAACTCAGGGTTAAAAGTAGTGGAACCAGTCCTTGGGCCACCTCCACCCGCCCTCACCCCTTGCCCAGCTCCCTCACATTCTCTCCCTGTGCCTCCTGGTCACAATCAAGCGGACTTTCTGACCACAGAAAGCCCAAATGCAAGGGGATTCTGCTCCTCACATGATGATTTGCCCCTAAAGCCACTGATTTTCAACACTGGCTACACATTGCAATAACTTGGGGGAAGTTTAAAAAATCCCAATACTAAGGCCACTTCCCAGACCAGTTAATTCAGACTCGGGGGTGGGGCAGTAGTATGCTGGTAAAACTGCTCAAGTGGTCTTTAGGAAAAAATATGCACGTGTGTACACAAATTTATCATGAATGTTACTGATACAAAGGGTGTGCAGGCTACACCTTACAAATGATAATAAAATATACAATGCTCTAGTACAGAATGTTGTTTAGCCCATTCATTCCAGATAACGCTTTTCGGTTATTTTTACTTATTCGTTTGGTTTTTGAACTCTGGTCTTAGTTAACCTGTGGCTGCAATTCAACCATGATTTCACAAAGTCAGGCTGTGAATGAATGCTTGGTGACTGTCCAAGTTCAGCCACGGACTCAGGAATGTAATTCCAACATAAACGCTGGTCAGTATTTTTGTTTACATTGACAGATAAAATGAACATAAAACAATGACAAATAAAAATAGTGGAATCAATGAAGAGAGATTTTAAATCATGCTTGGACATCTCCCTAAATTTCCAAACACAGCCACCTGATAAATGTTTTCCATTCCTTCTAAAGAGAAGACTTTTTAAGAAAAATTTGACAATTATGTTTTCATTATACCAAAGACAACACCACACATTAAATTTGCTATCCAAGTGAATGTTAATCTTCAATCCCTCTTTGTCACCCTTCTCAAACCATCATGCCCATACCTTGGAAAAGTGTACTCTGATGTTCTTATTAATACTGACAAGGGTCCGTTTGCTGAGACTTGAAAGCCCTGAGCACAATTTTTGTTTATGCAAACATAGTGGCAGCTGGAAGAGAATCCCCTTTCAGCTTTAATAAGAGTAGATCTTGACAGTCAGAAACCCCTACATCTATAAATACAGCCAGGCATGTAATTTCTCCTTTAAAACTTCTATTTTCAGGCTAGCAACCACCAGTTTCTCTCATCTTTTTTGTGACCGCCATCCCCAGAACAGTCATCAGGATTGGGGTGGCTGATGCCCTATCATGAGTTTAGACCCAACCTCACACCAAGGGAGCCCACACGAAGGCTATGGCAGGGCTCACCCTGTGCAGGAGGGGAGGGCACAGAAACAGCAAGGAAACAATCGGACAAACGAGACAGTTTCCGAGGCGTAAGTGCTGTATGGAAAACAATACGGGTGCCTTGCAATTCTGATCCTGGAACCCATCAGAGAAACTCTTGCAGGTGGCACCGGGAGACACGTCACCACAAAATAGGAAGGACCCAGTGGTCCACAGACAGGAGAATGGATAAGAAGGGCTCACATGTACAAATAACAGAATATTCGATATGGGCAAAATCAAAAATGCTCAGCCGCATGCGAGGATATGTGACTCAGCAATAGAATGCTAACTGAAAAAGACTAGCCCCAAAAGACTACCTGCAGTGTAACTTTTTTTTAAGTTCAAAACTAAGAACTATACTAGGTTTAGTTTAGAACTGTGGTTAAGGAAACACACACATGTGGTACAAGCAAGGAAATAATAAACACAAAATTCACAATAGAGGATAGCCCGAGGTTCAGTCCTCAAACCAGGTGCGAGGTTCGCTAGCATTCACTTAATTACTGGACTTAAACAAACAGCACAAGGGATATGCTGGAGTCTTCAGAGTAACTATGCCCAACAAATGAAGATAATTTTAAATCTGCCCTGCAGACAACCCAGCACAAATGGTTATTGTACTCAGCACAAATCAAAAACCAGCCCATCATGTCCTTTAAATGAAGGCTAAAAAAGCATTTGATAAAATCCAACCACCATTCATAATTTTAAAAATTCTTCTCAAACAAGGAATAAGAGAATTTCCTTTACCTGACAAGGAGATTCTCCCACAAACCTACAGCAAATATCTAAATTAATAATGAAACATTAGAAACCTCCCTAAAACCCAGGGACAAGGACACTCAGTAATGCTGTTTATTTGCCATGGTACTAGAAGTTCTAGAAGGTGCAGTCAGACAAGAAAAAGAAATCAAGCACATGCGTGCTCTGTCAGTGGCTCTCCCTCTGCACATGGGAGACACATACAAGACTGTGCAGTGCAGACGTATTTGATAAGAGGGAAACTTTGAAAAGAAAAGAATCTGAAGGTCCCTCAATGTATGAATGTATTTAAAAGTTGACACACATTTCTACAAAAGACTGGAACAACACTGAGGCACTCCAACCGCAGCTGCTAACGAGGAAGGGCTGGGCGTGCCCCGTCTACCTGCCTGCGGGACACAGAGCTGGAGAGAGAACATCTGGTCTGGCAGGTGGTGTCATGCAGCTGACCCAGGGACACCCTGTGGTCCAAATGAGCCGACTCAGCTGTGACAGTGCAGGGGCACCTCAGAATCACTAGCCACTTCCACAGAGAAACATAGTCTTGACTCGGAAATTCCACAGGTCTCCAGAGCCTTTCTCATTAATTTTTTTTAGTATCTTTTTTTTTTAAGATTTTATTTATTTATTTTTAGAGAGAGGGAAAGGGAGGAAGAGAAACAGCAATGTATGGTTGCTCCTCACATGGCCCTCACTAGGGACCTGGCCCGCAACCCAGGCATGTGCCCTGACTGGGAATCGAACCGGGACCCTCTGGTTCCCAGCCTGCGCTTGATCCACTGAGCTATACCAGCCAGGCAGTAGTATCTTAAAGCCAAATTCCTAAAATTATCCCACAGACTTCACCAAGATATTCCAGCAATGAAGAGTGCCTGATTCACACTGTTTATTCATTCGGAATTGAGAAAGTTGAACGAGGTCACTGCTAAGAGCCTCCCTCATCTCTTACTCAGTAAGGAGAACAGAGATAAGCCTGTGGCCCATGGTTTTGTGCTGGGGTGTTCCAGACACCTCCAGAGAGGCATCGGTGTTCTACGTTTTTTGAAAGAGAATCAGGCTCACAGAGCAGTGTGAAGAAAAATTAATCACAACCTAACTTTTGGTCATTGGCTTAATAATAAGTTTGCATGTGCTTATTTTTTAAAGTTTCTGCTATGCCATACCACTGAAGATAATTTTAAACTCTATCACGCAAACAACCCAGCACAAAGGGTTATTCCACTCAGCACATCAAAAATCAGCGCATCACATCCTTTGGACGGAGATAAATAGATATTCATGTTGCTTTAAACTAAATAAGATATGAAAGCTCAAAAATATGATCTTACATAGTGGTTTGCAAACTATGTTCTACAAAAGTGCTTCAGGGTTCCAAGAACATTCGATTCTGACTTCTGAGATTTCAAACTTACCGAAACTCTTATTAAAGAAACATATACATTCAAACGCGTATTGTACTCAGGCATTCACCAACCTCTGTATGTTCGGCTTTTGAACAAACCTCACTTAAACACAAACATCGTCTTGGACTCACATGTAGTTCTGTGAGCACAGTAGGCTCCTCACGTCACCAGGCTTGGCCTGCTGGCCAGAAGTTCTGCTCTGTCAAAGCCCCCATACTTACAAAGCAGAGTATCCCAGTGATTGTGAAATCATTTGAAACTAGTGCATTTTACTTGTTATTCATAAAAGTGAATATAAATAGAAACGTTTTTAAAATGCAACACCAAAGTGACAGTTAGGGATAATTGAGACAAAAGAAGTCATCAGACATCAGGCACAGGGACAAGACCGGGTGCTGGTCAGTGTGGGGGGATGGACGTGCTGGCTTCATACCAGACCCTGTGTGCAGAGAGAGACTTTATCATGGTTTTCTGTCACTTCCTCCTCCTCCCCACTTTGTATCATGGAAGATTATTACCTCACTTTTGCACATTCAACATTTTCAGAATGGATTCATTGAGATATAATTCATTTACCAAATGACTCACCCATTAAGGAGTACAAATGAGTGGTTTTTAGTCTACCAACCATCACCACAACCCATTTCAGAGTATCTTCATCACCCAAAAAAGAAACCCTGCACACTTAATGGCCAACGTCAATCTTCCCATCACCCTCAGCCCCTAGCAGCCACTAAATTATGTCTGTCTACCAATGTGCCTGGTCTGGACACTTCAAATCAATGGAATCACACAAAATGTGGTCTTTTCTGTCTGACTTTTTTCACTTGGTATGATGTTTTCAAGGTTCATCCACATTGTAGCTTATATCCGTACTTCATTCCTTTTTCCAACCCAATGATACCCCATCGAGTGGACAGACCACATTCTGTTCTCCCATCCATCCATTAGCTGATGGGATTTTGGGCTGTCCCTACATTTGGGGGATTATGAATTATGCTGCTATTACTTTTATGTGGACAGATGTTTTATTTTCTCTTGGTTATATATGTAACAGTGGAATCGGTGGGTCATATGATAACTCAGTGTTTCACATTTCAAAGAATGCCAGCTTGTTTTCCAAACCACCTTCACCATCTCACATTGCCATCAGCAGTGTGTGAGGGTTACAGTGCCTTTGCATCCTCACCAACACTGGGTTTTACTGCATCATTCTAGTGGGCATGAAGTAGCACATCCTTGTGGTCTTGATGGGCACTTCCTTAATTGATGACAATGTCCAGTATCTTTGCATGTGCTCATCAGCTATTGCACATTCAGCCTTCGCACACCGTTAAGAGAGGGGACCTCCAGACTACAAATTAACACACTGAAGACTGTCAATGTGCTAACATATTCTCACTGCGCATTTTGTCATGAGCCAAATTTTATGAATCTAAACTTGCAAAATAAATTCTATTTTTTTGTTTCTATATTTCAGTTTCATAAACTTCATGTTACCTTAAGAAAAAAAAACTATGAAACCACTTATTTAATCCCATTTGTTTTTTCCACATACAACAAAGCCAGCCCAGACACTCTAAAGGACAAAAGCATCCTGGGCTGGAGAACTAATACCAATAATAGTCTCTGGTCCCCCAGACGACAGCTCTTTCTGGCAGAACTGGATAAGTAAGGACAGTAACAGCATTAATAAAAACACTGTATCATACATTTTATAACATGCCCGGCACAAAAGTGGTAAAACTAGAAAGTAAAGCGAATGCGTGAACACCACAAGTCAGGCCACTCTGGAAGGTTACTCTGGAAGGCCGCATGCACGCCGCGTTCTGTGGTGCTGAGTGAGTCCTGTTTGGGGTAATGATCAAAGAGAGCTCACTTCTGAATTATTTATTTGCTGACAGATGTTACGTGGACTTTCTATTCCATAGTAACAGTTTTAAATAAATTACTGCTCATGAAAACATAATAGGTGAAAGACTTTGCTTTACAAAAGATACTGCTTAAAATCTATCCAACACTGACAACTAAAAGGAGAGAATTATCTTCTTTTGATCCTTCATATTATTCAAATGGACCCCACATTGCACATCTTAACTTATTCTGTACCGATAAACAGAGGCATTGCTCCAGCACGCAGCTGTCACCCAGCCCAGGTGACACCAGGAAAGGCTGACGGGATTTCTTTCACAGTGAGAATAAACCAAGATTACTGAGCCCCTCACTCAACCCTGCCCACACCAGTATTTCTGCAAGAACCTCTGTACTATGGCGACATCACACGACCACTGCTTCAAACAGCATTGATAAAATCCAACTGGCAGGCTGACAGTCTGACCGGTGCTGGAGAGTGGGCCATGGGCACACACGAGAATTCACCCACACGCGCCACCTGCACAGCGGGCTCTGCACTGTCAGCTTCACATTCTCAGCCTAAAAGACTGTGTTCAGTGTGGAAAGATGCTCTAGAGGAATCAGAGATTATAGGGAAGTGAAGGCGTAAGGTAAGTCTGTCCAACTTCAGGGCCCTCTCATTAAGCCATCAATCAAAACTCGATGTAAAACACAAGCAGTAAAAAGACCCGGAGGAGGCTGCAGAAACCTCTGCAAAAGTAAGCCAAAGGAGCAATGAGAAACCTCTGTTCCCCATGAAATCCCATTACAGGCACTAATTTTTACTTGCCTCGCAGCATTACATCACAAAGATCATGGAAAAGTGGAGCTGTACCACCCTCGGATGCTGTTGCTAAGATTTCACAAAGATACCCAAAAATAAACTAAATGTAACAAGTAACCTTACACAGGCATTCAGAGCATGAGTCACCTGCCACCAAGGGCTGGCACTCTAAATATGTTGCAAACAGCTTACTAGTTAACAAAGACTGATCTACATTTTTTTGTTTTCTGGATTCTGCCTCCACTTCAAGTTCCTGGCATGGTTCTGCTCCGTTATTTCAATTTTCCCTGTTTCAGAGAGACACAGGATAGCAGGGCAAAGAGTTTGGAGCCAAAGCATCTGGGTTTGAATCCAAGCCCTGCCTCTTACCAGCCCTATGACTCAGTTTCCCCATCTGTCAACAGAGATGAGAACAACTATCATGACCGAGTGTACTAAAGACTAAAGACGTTACTCAATGTAGGGTACTTATTTACGGCGGGCCCTGGCACTTCCTACAGCTGTTTGTTATTATATCATTATATGGAAGCAAAAAAAAATGAGGACAATCCCTTTGACCACTTGCTCTGACAGGAAGTATTAAATTCTTTTACCCTTCTTATATCTATATGTATTATAATTAAAGAGAGCTTTGGACAAAGCAGTTAAAAAATAATTAAACAGCAAACATCAGTTGTTGCTCTTCCCAAAGTCAGGGCATACGGCAGGTGGACGGCAGAGTTGGCAAGGCCAGGAGCAGCGCTGGCCACCAGGGCAGCACTCTGAGCAGGAACTTCCTCGGCCTCCCCCAGGGCAGCGTCCCGGCAGCTCGGTGCTGGCTCAATCCCATCGGTGGCTGAATCACACAGAAGCTGTTACAGTGAGCCTGGGGCTTCCTGGAGCCCAAGGAAAGTCCTGTAACAACCACAAACAGAAACGTGAACGGCCTAGAGGCACCTTGCTTTTCCCGGCTGAGGGATGCCCACCTGCACAGGGGCTCCGGTGTACTTGCCCTCTAAGAGGAAATCCATCCCTGAACATGCGTATTCAGGGCTCACATACATACTGCTCTCCACATTTTCTTCTTGTGGCTAAATTATAACAAAGACATACTGAATGGGTGCGAATGTTAGACTTCTCAACTTCCATAAGAGTCCAACCCTACCTCCTATTTCAACTGGCTGCAAAAGAATACTCAAGACTTTATCAAGCCTGACAAATTATTTACTAACTCCTCCCAAATCTCAAGTGAGGAAAGTAGCCTGGGAATAGGTTGTATACCACACAGTCTGAACCACCCAACCACCTAATACCAGCAGGGCCTGTCCCTTCCCTGATTTCTCCCCTTCAGGGATCTTGGTCTCCCCCCATCTCCATTCCCCAAACCTCACTAATTACAGTCCCCCTGCGTCCTACTTGCACCCCTGGCAGCACTGTCTGCAGGGCAGCCTGGCCCCCAAACCCTACCACCCTTCATCCTGCCACCAGCTCTCTGTCTCCCAACACGGACCCCCCTGAAAGCCCTCACCCCTCTCATCTCATCACCCCCTGGCATACACCCCTGCTCCCTGTCCTCCCTTCCTGCCCTCCACTTGCCTGACAAAACCGCTACTGGGAACAGCCCAGGTCCCCCTGACACTGAGCCAAGTGGAACCAGGGGAGCCTGAGGGCTTTTCCCTGTTCAATCTCCCAGCATCCTAGGCCATTTTACTTTTCTTTTCCTCTCTCCTTACAACTCCAACATCTTCCCAATCCTCACTCGCAGGGGAAGACCAGGCCTCCTACTTGCCCAGCAAACATGAGCGACCAGAAAATTGAACAAGCTCCCCTCACATTCCCTCACTAACTGCACCTGGATCCATATTCTCTGCCAACCCTGTCTGCCAGCATGCCATTTCAGCTCCTGACCAAGGCCAGCCTTCACCTGGAGACACAAAGCCCTGTCCCTTTCTCCTAGTCAAGGACATTGCTCCCCTCTCTCCTGCATCATCAGTGAACCCATCTTCAATTGGATCCTTAATATTAGCATACTCACGCTATCATTACTACTACTATAATAATTCACACTCGCACCATCCAGTCCCCCACCCCCACCATCACTGGCAACCTCTGCATCTGTGAACTCGGCTTTTGAATATTATTTAATTTTTCTTTAGATAATTTTTTTATTTTCAATTACAGTTGACATACAATATTATATTACTTTCAGGAGTACAAACCAGTAATTATATATTATATAATTAACTAAGTGATCACTCCCAAAGTCTAGTACCCATCTGACACTGTATATAGTAACTACACTATTGACCACATTCCCTGAGCTATACTTTACATCCCCATGACTATGCAGTAACTTCCAATGGGTACTTCCTATTCTCTTCCCCTTTTTCACCCTTCCCTCAACCCTCTAGTATCTGGCAACAATCAAAATGTTCTCTTTCTCTATGAGTTTGTTTCTGTTGTGCCTGTTCATTTATTTTGTTTTTTAGGTTCCACAAATAAGTGAAATCATACGACATTTGTCTTTGTCTGACTGATTTCACTCAGCGCAATACCCTCCAGGTCCATTCATGTTGTTGCAGATGGTAAGATTTCATTCTTTTTTTTATGGCTGAGTCATTTTCCATGTGTATATCCACTTCTTCTTCTTTATCTCTTCGTATACTGATGAGCACTCAGGTGGCTTCCATACCTTGGCTATTGTAAATAATGTTGCCATGAACATAGGGATGTTATATCTTTTCAATTTCGTGTTTCAGGTTTCTTCAGATAAACACCCAAACGTGGAAGTGCTGCATCCTTCTTCATCTCTTGTTATATAGTCTTTGTTTTAAAGCCTATTTTGGCTGATGTAAGTATTGCTATCCCAGCTTTCTGGTTATTTGTTTATTTCCATTTTCAGTATCTTTTTCCATTCCTTCATTTTTAGTCTATGTGTCTTTCAATCTGAAGTGAGTCTCTTGTAGGCAGCATAAGGGTCTTGTTTTGTTATCCATTCAGACTCCATATGTCTTTTGATTAAAGCATTTAATTCATTTACATTTCAAGTAATTGTTGATATGTAGTTACTGCCATTTAATTATTAATATTTTTAATATTTTTCTCCTTCTTCTTAAAGAAGACCCTTTAACATTTCATATAATACTGGTTTGGTGGTGATTAACTCCTTTAGCTTTTTCTTGTCTAGAAAGCTCTTTATCTGTCCTTCAGTTCTAAATGATAGCTGTGCTGGGCAGGGTAATCTTGGTTATAGGTCCTTGCTTTTCATCACTTGAATATTTTGTGCCAATCCCTTCTGGTCTGTAAAGTTTCTTTTGAGAAATCAGTTGATAGTCTTATAGGAGCTCCCTTGAAGGTAACTAACTGCTTTTCTCTTGCTGTTTTTACATCTGTTTTTAATTTTTGGCATTTTAATTATGATGTGTCTTTGGGTGGCCCTTTTTGGGTTCAACTTGTTTGAGATTTTCTGTGTTTCCTGGAGTTGTATGTCTATTTCCTTCACCAGGTTAAGAAAGTTTTCTGTCCTTATTTTTCACATTGATTTTCAATTCCTTGCTCTCTGATTCTTCCAGCATCCCCATAACGCAAATGCTGGCATGCTTGAAGTTGTCCCAGAGGCTACTTTTTTAGATTCTTTTCTTCTTTTTGCTGTTCTGATTGGGTGTTTCCTGCTTCCTTATCTTCCAAAATGCTGACTGGATCCTTTGCTTCATTTACTCTAATGTTGATTCCTTGTAATGTATTCTATATTTCAGTTAATGTATTTTTGGTATCTGACTCATTCTTTTTTATGTTTTCTACCTCCAATTTTACGTTTCCTTTCTCTTTGACGAAGTTCTAAGTTCATCTACTCTTCCCCTAAGTTCACTGAACATCCTTATAACCAGTGTTTTGAACTCTGCATCTAGTATATTGTTTGTCTCCATTTTGTTTAGTTCTTTTTCTGCAGTTTTGTTCTATCCCTTCATCTGGGCCGTGTTTCTTTGTTTCCTCATTTTGTCTGCCTCCCTGTGCTTGTTTCTCTGTATTAGGTAGAGCTGCTACATCTCCTGGGCTTCATAGAGTGGCTTTATATAGTAGGTGTCCTGTAGGGTCCAGTGGCACAGCCTCCTCAGTCATCTAAGCTGGGTGCTCAGTGTGTCTCCTATGTGGGCTGTGTGCGCCCTCCTGTTGTAGTTGAGCCTTGACTGCTGTTGGTACCTTAATGGGAGGGATTTACCCCCAGGCTAACAGGCTATGAGGGCTTACCTAGTGCTGACTGTTGGAAGAAGACCACTGTTCCTTCTCCTTGGGGCCCTGTACAGACTATTTAAATTTCTTCATCACATGGTGGGACAGTGTCCCTCAGAAATGTGACCAAGCAGAGGGCAAGTGAGAAGCCACAACATATTTTCTGATGTTGTCTCAGAAATCACACACCATCACTTCCATGACAACCCAGTGGTTGCACAGATTACCCGACTTAGTGCATCAAGGGAGTACACAGGATGTGAACACCAGGAGGCAGGGGTCTCTAGCGGTCATCTGGAAGGCTGGCTACCAACCTGTCAAAACAGTTTTTCATCTCTGATATTGTGTTTTTCATTTTTGCATTTTAACTGACTCGTTTTTATGGTTTCCATCTCCCTCCTGAAATTCCCCATCCCTTCATGCCTATTACTTACCTTTCCCACTTAGACCCTTCAATATATTGATCAGAGCTATTTTTAATAACCTCGTCCAATAGTTCCTACATCTGGATCATTGCATTAACAGACTAATAAAATAGTGTGCTTCTGTTATTTTATTTCCTGACGTAGGTCCTTTCATTTCCCTCACTCTTCCTCTTTCGTTTATTTCATACTTTTTTATTTAGTGCCAAACACTCTGTTTAATAGAATAGAAATAAATAATATTTAGAGCTAGAAATGGGCATGCCTTTTCTTTGATCAGGTCATTAGAGTGGGAAGTTAAGTCAATCTAGTCTACAGTTAAACTGGGTTTGGGTTTTATTTCCATCCTCATCCAAGGATATGTTTATTGATTCTAGAGAGAAGGAAGAAAGAGAAACATTGATATGAGAGAGAAATACTGATTAATTGATTCCTGCATGCACCCCAACTGAGAATTAAACCCTTAATTTAGGTATGTTCTTCAACTGGGAATCAAACCTGCAACCTTCTGGAGTACAGGAAAACAACACTCCAACCAACTGAGCCACCTGTTCAGATGGTTGCTCATTTTGCGCACGTTCCCTTTTGTCTTTCAACTTTTGAAAAGAAAAGGTCGTATTCTGTTGTCTTTCTTTATTTAGAAACCCGTTTTCCATTTCAAGTTGGCACACGGGGTGGGGTATAAGAAGGGCTTCCCCATTAAAGTGACTCTGGCCTCTGAGTTCCTTCCCTCCTCACCAGAATATTCCCCTCAGCTGCAACCCCAGTCAGCTTCCTGGAGGCAAACATTACCCAATGCTGCATTTCCACAGACCTAATAAACCCATCCTCTACGCCTCCCAAAGCACTGGCGAAAATACTGAAGGCTTCCCTGTGGGGTGAAGAGACCATCCACTTCATTCGGGGGAAACAGCCACTGGCTAGTTTGTCTGCACATCAGTGACCCACCACCCAGTATAATTTCTCTGATACCTCACTCCTTTTGCCTCCACAGGGACACCATGGAGCCTCCAACATGTACACCACGTCTGTCTCTGCATGTCCCACAGCTACAGTACCCTGCTGACGTTCCAGGAGCAAGCCCGTCGTGGACTCTGGCAGGTGCTGCCTCCCTTTCTCACAGAACCTGGATTTGCTTACCCGGCCAGAGCCTCATCTGAGGCCAACACCGGGGCCCACCCAAGTCTGTGGGACTCAGTTCTCTGTCTCCTCAGACCTCTCCTTTTCCTACAGCTCCTCGATGACTAATAAGCAGGCCAGGAACCTCCACCACAAATTCTGGAAAAAGCTGAGGAATTGATTTATCCAGATCAGAAACCCGACTCATTTGGAGTTTACTTTCTCCTTACTCATCCTGGACTTCAAGTCCCTTCCTAGTACGTGTTTACAGCCTTCTTCACCAAGAAAGCAAAGCAACACCACAGCTGAGTGCTCTCTTCACCTGTGGTTACTCCTAGGCTGAACGAGGGAATGTGTGTAAAACACCAGTCAAAGTGTTTGGCATGAAGCTGGTGCTCAGAACCTCACCTGCTTCCTTCCTTTCCCTGTTTCGCCAAGAGCTGAAGGACTCCTTTTTCATACTCCTCCTTGACCTAAATATAACCCAAAAAGAGATGATGTTTGTTGGTTTGTCTGCATGTTGCAAACTGGAAAAGCCTCACCTTTCTGAGCTATTTATCCCTCAGTCGCCACCGTGACAAGCAGGTGCCATGCCCTCTCCATACTGCCTGAGTACAGTGCTTTGACTCAACTGAGTTGGTGTGCACACACTCACACTCACACTGACACACACTCAGACATACTAACATATTCACTCACACTGATACACCAACAAACACACTCAAACACACTAACATACATAGTCACACACAGACACATGCTCACACATACACACTCACTCACACACACAGTATAGTTTGAGTCTAGCTGTGGTTCTAACAGAAGAAGGACGCTCCCTCCTTCTCTGCCTGCAGAGCACCCTCCTCTCTAGGAAGGTCATCTTCTGAGCGACAGCTCAGAGCCTCAGGAGGGACGTTTGTGACAGCAGAGGAGCCCACACAGCCCTCCAGATCACCTGGTGATGATGGGGGCCGGGGGCACCACCACAGGGAACTCCACCTTGGAAAGCCCTGCCCCTCATTAGTCATTCCTGGTGCGGAGAGCCACATCAGGGAAGAACCACAGCAGCAACAGAAACACAAAGCTGCACACAGACCCACAAAACAGAGTGAGCCCCACACAAACCGAGGGGGTGGCCCTGCTGCTGTCTCCACGTTAGCGACGGCGAAGCGGGGGCTGGAAGAGCTTCGGGACTCACAGGTCACTGGGCCGCTCAGTGTCAGAGCTGACCCACAGCAAGCTCAGACCCACCTGAAGTGCACTTCAGCACGCTGCCTGCTCTGTGTCTTCTCAGACTCGTGACAGCTCTGCAGTCTAAAGCCGGGTCAGCCACTCTCCCTGACACAAGCCTGGGCGGAGCTGAAGTCACTGGAACACACAGTGTGTTCCCAGACCCTGGAATTCCCAAGGTACTCCATGATGGGATATTCAAGTAACATAATCATCAAGTGACATTGATCAGGCTGTTCCTACACATCCGGCGCTGTGACGCAGCCATAAATAAATCACCCCTCCATCCCCCATTCCCCTGTGATGAAAAGCTATTAAACCACTTTACAGATGAGGGTCACAGGAGCCGATACACTTGCTGAAGGATGTAAAGGAAACCGGGAGACGGGAGTCAAAACCTAGAGGTCTGTCCCCAGAGACCACGAAGCCAGACGCAAGGCTGCACCACCCTGCTTTTCAGAGCAGGCGCCTGGGCATCCAGCCCAGTGTAGAGAAAGGCTCTGTCCTTCAGTGAAAATGCTGGGATGAATAGGTAACTTATCACTTAGGAACATACATGTTGTGGACTACACCCAATACTGTGAATAAAAGTGACCTCAGATGACATCAAGGAGATGTGGCTTCTCCAGACCAACCGCAGGGATCCAGGTGAACTGGGCATCCCTCCAGACCTCCCTTCACTTCCGAAAGCTCACCTTCCAGCCTGCCCTCCACAGGTAAAACAGGGGCGCCCTGACCACGGAGGTCAACCCAGCTTCCCCCCATTCACCTCCCAACAAACTGACCATTCCCAAAGACAACGACCTGCCAGGCCCAGATGGCCATCTGACCCTGCACCTGCAGGTTTGTCCCTGGACACCTGGAGTCCAGTCTGTGGTCACCAGCCCTGGCATTGGGGTGCTCACTCAGGTGCATCAAGCTGAGAGTGCTTGCGGGCACATGGCTCTAACAGGAAGCCCTGAGGTAGCGGGCCAGGTGCTGTCTGAACCAAGCACTCCAGGCTGGTTCAGCAACATAGGCTGAGTTCTGGAAGCCTCAGGTGAAGGCGGCAGCAGGGCAGGCTTACTTGGCACTTCCCTCCTTGCCTTGCTGGCAACTATCTTCAACTCACTGCAGGAATCCAGAAATGCTCACTGTAGATAGAGCATCCCAGAGAAATGGGACCTTCCACCTGACCTGTCCATCCTCCGTTGCGACCATACTTACCTTCCTCATAACACAACCTGGCTTCTCCTCTGTGACACTGAGCTCCTCGGCTAGAGGTCCAGGTCGGAGCCTCCAGTGCAGCAGCGAAGGTCCTTTGGGAGTTGAGCCTGACCTGCCCTCCCATCCATCTCCCCAGCCTGTCCACCTACTGCGTGATCCTTCTCACTGTTCCCTAAAGCCCTCTCAGAGTTCTACCTGTCCACTAGCACATCTGCCATTCCTTCTCCCTCCTCCCTCGTCACCTTATTTGCTAAGTAGCTATTTACCCTTCAGCACATAGCTTCCCATGACGCAGGCCCTCCTCAGCACACACATGGCCAGCTAGCCCTCATGGTCCCCTCCTTGGCTGCCTCCCCCACCGGCCTAGAACCTCCTGGAGGGCAGGCTCGGTGTCCTGGCCAGCTGTCACTCTCCCTCCTTGGTCTGGCCGCACTTTGAGACACGGAACAGGTCCCCAAAGGAGAATGATCCTGCCCTCGTCCCTTTCGTTGCACAAAGAATGCTGTGAGATCACTCCAAGAGGACTCACATTCCTAAACAGAAGTTCATCAGATTCTGACAGCATGATTTCAGACTTTAAGGGCAACTGAAATCATCTTTTGACTGTATTACATTTTCTTCATAGTCTTCCCTTTTTTCCTCATTGTTGGTCCATGCATTCTTTCCTTTTCCAGCTATCGGCGAGAAAACACAGAAATGTGTTGTCCAAAGAAAGGCACCAACCAAGCCGCTAATGACCAAACCAGGGGCAATGTATTTGTATAAACATCACACTCAATGTATCTAACATAAGCATAACTGAAAAAAAAATCAGAGCAAAGACTCAGAATCTAAGTTAGCCTCGTAGCTTTTGAAGAGCAGTGTCCCACACCCATGGAGGCACTAAGGCCTGTCCCTCCCTGCCCCTCCCTCCAAGGCACAGCCTCCTTCACACCACTTTGGGGGCTTTATCACACTTCCTGTGGGAAAGGAATCTTGTCCTGGGCAGCAATTACCACAAAACCAACTTGATTTTCAAGAAAGAGAATACTTGTCCCTCACAAGGAAAAACTTCTATCACATTTTCTAAAAACAAAACAAAACACTCTCCAGTTTTATACCCCACATGAGTAAAAGCATATGGTATCACGGAAATGTATACTTGAAACCTGTATGACCCTATTAACCAATGTCACCTCAGTAAATTTAATAAAATAAAAATTAAAAATATCCCTGGCTGGGTGGCTCAGCTAGTTGGAGCATTGTCCCGTGCACCAAAAGGCTGCAGGTTCAATCCCCAATCAGGGCACATAACTAGGCTGTGGGTTTGATCTTCAGTCAGGGCAGGTATAGGAGGTAACCAATCGATGTTTCTCTCTCACACAGATGTTTCTCTCTCTTCCTTCTTCTCTCTCTAAAATCAGTAAACACATCCTTGGGTGAGGATTAAAAAATTAAAAATTAAATAGAAATTAAATTTAAAAAAACACTTTCTGCTGTTTTTAATCACCTGGACTATTCCTTTGTGTTGGAGTCACACTGAGCTGGGGGTTCTTAAGGGTTTCCAGGAATCAGCCTTTGGTGTGAGGACCACCATGTGCTGCTCTCTCTGAGACCTGGAGAGGCAGGTGGACACCTCCACGTCTGTCAGAGAAACTGCCTGCTCCCTGCAGAATGACCACCTAGCCCAGAGCCACCGGTGCCCCTGGGCAGACACCATGGTGCCCACCATGAGCACTCGGAAGAGGGAAATCGGGGCCTCTTCTCCACTCTCTCCAGACTGCAGACTGACCCTCCTCCCTCCCTCTGCCCCTTGGAAACCAGACCTCCAGTCCTATCCCACAGCACGACATCCAGCCCTACTCTTTCCTGCTTCCTGGATCACCTTCACAACAAACTGGCCCACAGTGGAGTTCCGATTCAGTCATTACATCTGACTCATGATGTCCCTTGCCCCATATTAACCCAAGTAACCCTCATGACAGCCCTCCAAGGCAAGACCTATCCCCATTTCACAGAATAAGAAGCTGCCAGGGCTCAGAGGAGCTGGGCAACCGCCGAAGGTCACCATGGGAGTCAAAAGTGGAGCTGAGAGGGGAACCCGGGCAGCTGGGCAGCGGGGCTCTGGAGCCTGGTGCTTACTTTCTTGGCCACACAGCCCCTTGCCCTATTATTTTCCTCTATTGGCATCTCTCAGAGCAGTGACATTCTGTTCACCTAGGCTTTTTCCTCCCAAGAAGAGGATTTCTGAAAGAGTTTCCCAGAGTGCCATAAATGAACAAGGAGCAGATTTTAAATCTAAGTATTTACAAGCTTCTGACGGGCTGGATGCAAACTCAAACACTTTACACTCCTACCTTCTATAACATGAGCATCTATAATTCAGTGTCACTTGCTACTGGTGAGGATGTCATTCTATTTCATCACTTTCTAATTCTTTCATGTGGCAGAACGGCTTGTTAATCTTTTCATGTGAAATGTTACCGATAGTGGCTAAAACTTGAAAGAGAAAAGATTCTATACTCAAATTTTATAGTTTTTGAGAAATAAGAAAATATAAACAAAGAAAAAAGAATTGTTAGCATCAAGGCCTGTCCTGGTCATAGGGACCAGGCCAGGTTTGGGTCAGGGTCCCTGTCCCTTTGACCCTTTTCCTCTCTCAACGCCCTCAAGAAAACATCCAACCAAAAAGAACTGCTTCTTTGCTTCTGTACAACTTGATGTGAATTCGTATCGGTTGGATTATTATTTTTCCTAGGGACATCTGTACTTTTTAAATACTCTCACTTGTGAAATAAAAGCCTCTATCCTTCTTATAAAGGACCCCTGGTTGGCCTTGTGGTGGCTGAGCCAGCAGAAAGGGGAGGCAGCAGTTGTGTGCATCCCTGGAGCCAGGGCCCCGACTCCCCGACCAGCACCTCGCTGAGGCCGCCTGTCCAGCCCGAGCCTAGAGCCCACACCGAGCCCTTCATTCCCCTTACTTCGTAAAGAACATCCAGCTATAGATTTAGAAAGTATTTATTCTCACGTGACCTTTCAAAATAATGCACTCAGATATGTTGAGCTAGACGTGATCGAAATTCATCTTTACCACCCCCCACCCCACAAGAGGGTGTTACCCTGAATCCCACCTTCTCACTCTGGCGATTCCCTTGCCTACAAATTCCCTGCCCTTAGCTCCCTTTTCCCACCACGTGCTACATGTCCATCTCGGTTTCACGGTGCCTCGCTCCCCGCTCCCCTCCCGTGCATGGATGACTGGAGCAGCACTTTGTGGGGCACGAGCACAGGATCCCTGACCTCCAGGGGGCAGCACATCCTCATCCCCCACTGCACAGAGTCCTGGGACAGGCCAGCAAGGTTCTACCGTCTGGTCTGGTGGAGGGGAACTTGTGTCCCTTTCCAGGCTGACGAACACTGGGCTGCAGAGAGTGTCAAAAGCTCCAGAGCAGAGTCTGTTGTCGCCCCTGCACCGCTCGGTGTGCCAGAGGCAGGAAGGCCAAGGCAGGTGGGAAGGAGCTCCCCGCTGGGAGGTGCGCACACAACCCTGGTCAGCATCTGTGACATTCATTCAATAAATATTGACCGTATTTTTCAGACTGTAAGACACACCAGACCATAAGACGCACTTAGGTTTTAGAGGAGGAAAATAGGGAAAAAAATTTTGAAGCAAAAAATGTGGTAAAATATTTAATAACATAAATAACAATATTTCACCAATGTAAACGTAAACAGAATTCAACAGCTACATTCGCACTATAAGACGCACCCCCATTTTCCTCCCAAATATGGGGGGGTGCGTCTTATAGTCCGAAAAGATGGTACATACCACTGGCTCTGCAAGCAGGGCACTAGGGATGGAAAACCAACAACCCAGATACCGGGTGATGGGTTACCAGTTCAACACAAGAGTAACAGCAGATTACACAATGAAACGTAAACCAAACACAAGCCAAAAACTCGCGTGTTATTTTAAGAGTCAGCTCCTTGTCACAAGAGAATCACGGTCCCAAAGGCTGATACTCCCATGGGAAGAAAGTCAGATAAACATGGGTCCCCAGAAGTGGGGAACTTCAATTATTACTATATGTAGGCTGGAAAGGTGAGCCTTTCTGGGTGGGGGGAACATTAAGTTATTAAATTTACCTAGAAGTGGTGAGCCATTAGCTTTTTTTTAATGTTGTAGTTTAGACAGAAGAGGTGGACTGGAGTTTTTTATAGCCTAAGGCATGGAGTAAGCAAAAAACTTTACGTGAAAAAGACGGACAAATTTTAGGGCAGAATCAGTAAAGGGTAGAAATAAGGACCATGAGAATTGAGTGACGGGGGCTCCCCTTATTCCACTTATGAGCAAATTATCTCCTTTAACCCTCCTGGCCATCCACAGGCCCCTCACCCTCGCCCACTGGCTACGTCACCAACTAGGAGTCCATCTGACGGCTGCTGGGGGGGCACAGGGAAGCTCAACAAGGACTGAGTCACATGCTGTTGTCCAGGGCCCCAGGCTCAGAGGCACACACACTGTGTCTCACCCAGGAGCCAGAGCTCACTCAGGGCTGAATCGAGGCAGGGACCAGGAAGGCTGGTTGGACCGCAGACTCATGAGCTTTCTGTGCCCCCATCAGCCTTGACAGGAGAGGCAAAAGTGAGCAGGAACTAACTAGCAAGATTACCAGGACAGAAGTGTCTTCCCCTTGCGCTTTCCCAGTTCCACTTCCTATCCTGAGTACACTGCACACTCAGGACTTCAAACTTCTGCTGTCCCACAAACCCTAGTGACAGTCCACAACCCCGGAGCACTAGCACTGCCCAAGACCTCCTGACCTACCCTCTACCCTGCACGGAAGACCACGGGAAGTCAGGAGAAGAAAGGAGTGAGCTGCAATCCTTCCTCTCAGGAACACACACTTAACTCCTTCTCCGTGCCCTGCTGCTCTGGGAGAAAGGAAGGACAGCAAAGCATAGCATTTGGAGTAGACTAACTCTACAAGGAAGGGCATGAACATCTTCCAGCCCCCGCTCCCTGTCCCACAGCCACAGACACAGTGGTGTCGGGATCCGGCCACACAGACATCATGGATGGAGTCTGAGCTCCGAACCCTCCCTGCACCTCACACGGGGCGCAGGTGCTCCTGAGACAGACATGGCAGCAGAGGGAAGGACAGTGGCCCAGACCCAGGGGCTGTGAGTTTGAGACCTTGATAAAGTCATTTAAGTCTCTGGTCTCCATAAAGGGAGACTACAGTTTTCACCTCAGGAGGCCTGGTGACACTGAATGACAAATGGAAGCACCTTGCACAAAGCAAAGGGCACACAGCACAGGTAGACAAATGTCATGCCGCTGAATCAACACCTTGGTTAAAATTAATCAAACAGGAAGCTGCTCTCCCCCCAGGAGGCTACAGAGCCCTGCCCCAAGGGAGGCGGGAAGCTGTGACAGCTAATGGAGGAAGGACAGAAGGACAGGAACTCACCTGGGAAGGGAGGAGCTGTGCATCCACCTGTCTGGCCTGGAGGAGGTTCCAAAGTGTGGCCCCCAGGCCAGCAGCATGGTGTCACCTGGGGACTTGTCACAAGTGCATTCTCAGGCCCTACTCAAACCCGCCCAATCAGAACCTCTAGGGGTAGACCCACATCCGTGTTTAACACACTTTTAGGGGCACAGAATTTTAAGTTGGGGGTTCTCCAATCCTATAAGGGAAATTAACACTGACTACAGCACAGGCTGCTATCTCTACCACTGGAAAGCATGGCTTAGCAAAGGGCTGCAGCTGCCCCTGTGCAACTGTGACAACACTCTGCAACCAGCTACACTGAGCTGCGCCAGGTCATGTGCTCAGTGATCGTGGCTGGACAGCTAGGATATCATCGTTAGCCTAAAATTAAAAGGTCTTTGAAGGTGATGGGCAAGAAGCATTTATTTGAGATCAAGCACTGATTTAGGCAGAAGCCTAAACATTGTTCCAACGTGGAGACAAACGCGAGGGGAATCTGTGAGAAAGGGAAGGGGAGCATGAACAGAAGGAGGAAGGCACTGCTGTTGGTGCACAGCGATGCTACTTCTAAACAATGCTTTTAATTTTCAGTTCAGTAGTCATCAGCCCAATAGCCATGGCATCTGCTTTCTGGTTAGCCTTGCAGTTTTCTTGGGGGCCGGGGGAATGGAGGGCACACGGGTTGCTTGGGCCCAACCCAACAGCTACTTGCCCCATGTTAACATTGAAAGGTTTGAGGCAGAAGACGCACAAGGCAGCTCCTCTGGGACGGCAGCTCCAGCTCCTTTTTAAAGTGGCTCCGTTCCTGCTACTTTTTCATAGCACTTGAAGCACAAAGTCCTCGTAGAGGTAATCTTCCAGGGAAAATATCAGAAGGTGGGTCAGCCAGCATCTAAGTTTCTCCATTTCCCCCTCCTGCCCTAGCACAGATTTTTCAAACGCCCCCAGTCCATGCCTTGCAGCCCAGCTGCAGGGCAGAGCAGCACCACCAGAGCCTGTTCTGCAGAACCAATAGCTGGAAGGACATGCAGCACGCATAATCAGGTATAGCTTTAGATTTTCCAAAACATTCAGGCGCCGTGGACAAAAATCAAGGCAAAAAATAAATCTTCCTTCCAAGGCAACCTGTCTCTGAATAACTCCATGCCTAAATTTAACTGCAAGTTCTTTGCCCGCTTATAAAATTTATATTTTTCAATTTTAAATAATATAAATTAGAGGAGCACATGCCACTTCCCTCTGCATTTCTTTACAACCCCCTGCAGATCTGTAACTTTTCCAAAATAAAAGTTTATATAGAGAGAGAGCAGTCAGGTTCCCCCTGGTTATTCTGTCACACACACACACACATACGCACAGAAGCAGAAGGTCACAGCCCAAATCTCTGTGGTGATTTCAGAATTCAGCCCACTGCTCTGGCCTGTGGAAAATGGAGTCATTGCCAGAATGGCCAGCTCAGGGACACCCAACTGCTGTGAGGGCCTCAAGCAGAGCTGAAATGTGCTCAGAGGCGCAGGTGGGGCCTGATAGCGAGGGGGCAGAGAGGCAGGCAGTGTCCCCCAGGCTCCTGAAAGGCCTGGGGGAACAGGCTCTGCCCCTCCGGACCGCCCGGGCAGCTCCCCACTGCACTCCTGGCTCTCTCAGCCCCTCAGCCCTCCCTCTGCTCCTGGGGGAGAAGGCCTGTCTCTGACTTACAGAGCAGATGCAGGGAACCCGGCCCTGCACAGCAGGGCACCACCAGGCCTGCATCTCTCTGGGAGGAGCCTGGGCAGGCTACTGGCTCTGGTGCTGCCCAGGGCCTCTGCCAGGAGGGAGGGGCTGAAATCCCAGAAATTCAATTAGCAGGCCTGCAGACCGGCTCACTGACACAGACCTCCAGCCATGCCCCTATTAGGGCATCCGAGACATTTTGACCTCCCTGAGGTCCTAGTCAATGTTTTTCCTCAGTGTGCTCAGATCCTGGGCAGGAAAGAGGACTAATTGGCGGTTGGGACACCTCCCCCAGATGCAGTCTAAGATGCAGAGTCCCAGCCCTGTTCCCTCCCAGCCCCAGGGGCCAGCTGGGTGACTCTAAATCAGCACTGGTGCCTACAGGAGCCCTGGAGAGTCTCATTATCTGGAAAATAAGGGGGACACTGCCCAAAGAGTATTCTAGTACTGAGTTCCCTGTTACACAAAACTGGGGTCTATGTGGACAGCTTCTACAGAGGTATCAGATCCATCAAGAAGTTCAGCTCAAAGGCACCCCTGGGCGGAATTAGAGAAACCACAAGCTCAAGACTGAAACAGGACGGGGAGGAAAAGCAGCTGGCAAAAGAGCAGAGGCTTTCCCGTGAGGACTCCAGAAACTCCAGCAAGACTGGGGACAGGGAGCCAGGCCCTGAGAGTGTCCAACGTCCTGGAGACGGAGGCAGGGCAGGAGCTGGGGAAGGCCCCCAGGCAGAGCAGGACTAGGACTGCCAGACCCCATTCAGAGGAGGGAACCCGCGCAGTGTCTTCCACTCAAGTCCCAACAGCCCTTCCTGGGGACCACAACAGGGCCTGGGACAGCATCAGTGGTGAAAGTGGTGGAAGTCACCGGCTCAGACCCAGGAGTGGAAGCTCTGGGCACCTGTTACCTGTCACATGGCACAGTATGTTTATAAGAATCTCAGAAAACCAAAGTCTCGAGACTGAGATCCTACAATGTTTTCCAATCAACAAGTAAGGTCCCCCATGCAGACCCCATGACCTCTGAGTGAAAAGGTGGGACACACAGAGTGTCACTGGCATTGTGGGGTCATTAGGCAATGTACAGTCTGTTTTATTTTAGAAAATCTAATAACGTTTATAAGATACCTCACTGGGCCTCTCCTGACTTGGTTCTCCCACCCTAGTTTTCCCATATGATGCTGGATTTCCTAACCCACATTAACCGCCCAGGCTGGGGAAGGGACACAGCACATGCACCACAGTGAGCATCCATTTCCCCAAGGACTCGTTTGTATCTATGGCCCCGATCTGCCTCCTGAACCTCCCAACAGCCCCCGCCTGCCCTGCTCCTCTGCATAGACAGCAGCGCATCCACCAGCCAGGGGCCAAACCCCTTTCCTCACACAGCCCACGTGGTGCCCCCAGGACATCCCACAGCTCTGGGTCATGGCACGTTTCCACCTGCTGACACCCTGGGAGCCACATGAGGTCTATTCTGAGGAGCAAAAGGCACCTGGTCTCCCTGCCTGCCTCCTACCTGGCCACGTCCCACACCTAGCCACGGTCTACTCAAAACACAGCTGCCAGGGGACTCTTTCTAAAATAAAAAGGAACAAGTTACCCCTCTTCTCAGAGCTCTGCAATGTCATCCTGGTCACCACCAGCAGAAAGCGCTGCCCACCTGCCCCCGCCCCTCTGTACCCCCTACCCTACTGCCCTCCTCCTCCTCCAACCTTCCAGGCCCCCTGCCGACCAGGCCTTCACAGTGGCCCTTCCCGCTGGACTAATTCCCTGCCTCCTCCAAGTTTGCCCAAATGGCATTAAAAGCCCCACCCTAGTGATCATATTTAAATCATCCTCACCCCCTCCTTTGACCCCTTTATCCTGTTCTCCTCATTTTTCCCCATCGTACATTCTAACATACCACACAAGCCACTTGGCTTAGTTTTGACGACGCCTCCCTCACCACAACCTAAGGCCCATGAGGACAGAATGTGTCCGCCACCTATGACAGTGTCTGGGACGCAGCAGGTGCTCAGGAAACACTGAGCTTCCCCAGAAGCCACATGCAGAAAACAGGTGACCCACTCAGCAATCTGCTGCACCACCACCTTGCTGCCAGAACTGCGAGTCCATGTCAGGACGGATGCTTCAGAGCAGAGAGTCCAGAGGACAGTCTGCTAGCGAGCCTGAAACTCTCTGTATCATCATCAGACCTGGGACAGCGCCCCCAGGAGGCGGAACCGGGGTGAGACCCTGGTAATCACTGTGATCCAGGCACAAACCCCGCCCACAACTGTAAATGCACAGAGCACCTGCCATGCACAAGTACAGGCTCAGCAACTCAGCTGGCAGCGAAAATGAGACTTGGCCCTCCCCTCGAAGACATAAAGGTCTCAGCAGGAAGAGAAGCACTGCACAGGCACCGCAGCACCTGTCCTCAAACCTGCAACGAAGGTGCTCACACTGCGAAGTATCAGCCACCAGAATCTGGCCAGGCAAAGGAGGAAAGCAGAGGAAACAGCACCAGCAAAGCCACAACTTTGCAGAAGGTGCAGCACCGTGGAACAGCGTGCTGATAAGCACACTGGGCTGCAACATCACAGGGAAGGGGGTGCTGCGGCAGAGGGGGACGCCAAGCCAGAGCGGGAGCAACAGGAAGTGCACAGCTGATGGAGGGGTCCATGACGGGAGGGAGCTGGAGGAGGGGCCCTCACAGATAGGGCCCTCATGGAAGGGCAGAGGGCACGGTCCCATTGAGCAACCAGCGGGGCTCCAAGGATTTGAGCCCAAGGCTCGATGAGGAGTCATCACCTAGCCTACCACCTAGCAAGGCCAGATGGGGCCTGGGGAAGGCACACCAACTGGTGGAAGAGGACAGAATAGCCCAGAGCAGGGAGGAACTTCCGGAGAACTGGGATCACTGCTGATGACTCAGGAACATCCCTAAGCACTACCAGATGCAGTGCCAGAGAGACACAGCAAATGCTCACAGCCCAGGCCACGGCAGGCACTGACCAGGGATGACAGGTGGTTTATTCCCTCAGGTTTGTTCCCTGCAAACAAGGGTAGGAGGTGGATAGAGACAGGAGGGCACCTTCCTAATCCCTGTGAAAACTGAGTGGGCAGACCAGGTCAGCATGGAGAGGAATTAGGGCCACAAAGGATTAAGAATCCCGGATGATGAAGACCAGGAAAGGCCTGGGTGACCTCGGGGGGACAACCAGACCAAAGTCAGCCAGAGTCTGTTGGGTTGTGCTAAGGGCAGGTCTACACCTGGCCAGCAAGTTGGGTGGGGTGTAGTCTCACAGAATCCCCAGGTCGGGGTGAACTATGTGAGCCAGGTGATGGAGTCTTAGATAGGGCACCTGCCTGCCTACTCTGTAGCGGGGGCAGGGTCCAGCAAAGGAACAACAGATGCTGCCAGTCCTTCTGTCTGGGAGAAAGCTGCTCCTCTAGTTCTTGTCCTCCAGACAGTTCAGTTCTTCCCCTTGTGCCCCTGGTGACTTTCAAGCTGCTGTCCCAGCACTGGAGCTCATAGGCAGTTAGTTCGAGTAAATCCATGTGTGGGCCCTTTAAGAGGAATGCCTGGAACTCCAGAACACCCTGTTTCCCTCAGCCTCAGTCCCTGCTGCTTTTCATAGCCAGAAGTTATGGGATCTTCCTTCCCAGCACTGGAATCCTAGGTTGGGAGGTCTCATGTCAGGCTAAGATCCCTCACTCTTCATGGAGGACCTCCAAAGCCAAGGTGCCTCTCTGATTTTTATCGGCTACATATGGGTGTGGGACAAGCCGGGTTCTGCAACTGTACCCCTCCTACCAATCTCAATGTGTCTTCTTTAAATCCTTACTTGTAGGGCTTCTGTTCACCTCAACCTCAGGTGATTCTCAATGATGGCTGTTCTGTAGTTTAGTTGTAACTCTGAATGGTTGAGGGAGGAGGTGAGTACCAGGTTTACCTGCACTGCCAGCTTGCTTGAAAAGCACCTGCCTGCCCAATCTATAGAGTTTATCTCAGCCCCACTCTGCCCGATGCCCTGGCCCACTTCGGGGCCACATCCCTCTCCCTGGCCTCCAAGCTCCTGCAGCCTCATCCCCAGGCCCAGGAGGAGCTCAGGTGATGCCAACTGGTGGCATGAACTCATCTTCTATGAACGTTCATGCTGTTAACAAGACTGAAATCATAAATGCAGGAACCCTAGCATTCTCGCCTTCCTCCACCTGAGCTTAGAAGAAATAGTCAATAAATATTAAGTTGCTGATCGACTAAAACTGAAAAACGGAAATAGTGAAAAACCAAACTGTAATTCTTGAAGCGCTTCCTGTGTTGTGGGGTGATAACCCTCTATGAATGAGGAGGCACCTGCTTTTGCTTTTGCATAGAGGTTTGTGTGGTGTTTACCAATCTTTCTGGCACTTCCCTGACATTGCTGGACACCATTAACTAGCCTCTTCTGTCTCTATGCATTTAAACAGGATTGAAAAGATTATGCAAACAGCAGTTCTCACTCCCGCTCTGAGTGTGTGTCTGTGTGTCTGTTTGCTTTCCACCTCTATAGAACCTAGTTAAGTGTTCAATCAATACTATTTAATAGACTTACTAAAATAATAAAAATAGAAATACAGATCAAATGTTTTCTTTTTAATTTGAAAAAAGACCACTCTTCAAAGGAGATAGCATCCCTCACTAATGATAAGACCATAGTATTGCACCTCTACCAAAAAAAAAAAAAAGGTTTTGGTTATAAAGCGATTTTTTTACTGAGTCATTTTTTTCTTTCAACTTTATTTTGTATTTGGTTTGAGGTGTACAGCTTACTGGTTAGACAATCATACACTTTATGTAGTGTTCCCCTTGATATTCCCAGTGCCCACCTTGCACCATAGAGTTATTACAATATTATTGACTATATTCCCTATGGTTTACTTATATCCCCACGACTATTTTCTAACTGCCAATCTGTACTTCTCAATCCCTTCGCCTTTTCATCCCATCCCCCCTACACTCTTCCCTCCAGCAACCACCATTCAGCTCTGTGTCCGTGAAACTGTTTCAATTTTCTTTGTTCACTTTTTTTTAATTTTTTTAAAAGATTTATTTATTTTTAGAGAGAGGAGAAGGGAGGGAGAAAGAACAATGTATGATGGCCCTCACTGGGGACCTGGCCTTCAACCCAGGCATGTGCCCTGACTGGGAATCAAACCGGGACCTTTTGGTTCCCAGCCCAAGCTCAATCCACTGAGCTACACCAGCTGGGCTCTTTGCTCACTTTTGTTCTTTAGATTCTACATATTAGTGAAATCATATGTTATTTGTCTTTCTTTCTCTTATTTCACTCTTAATACTCTCTAGGTCCATCTATGCTGTCACAAACAGTAAGATTGCATTCTTTTTAATGAATGAGTAGTATTCCAGTTTTTTACCCACTCATCTGCTGATGGGCACACGAGTTGCTTCTATACCTTGGCTACTGTAAATAACACTGCAATGAATGTAGGAGTGCATATAGTATTTTGAATTAGTATTTTAGGTTTCTTCAGATAAATACCCAGAAGCGGAATTGCTGGTCACGAGGCAGTTCCAGTTTTCATTTTTTGAGGAAATTCCATACTGTTTTCCACAGTGGCTGCACCAGTCTGCATTTCCACCAACAATGCATGAGGGGTCCCTTTTCTCCACATCCTCACCAGCACTTGATTTTATTGATGACAGTCATTCTGACAGGTGTGAGGTGATATATCATTGTGGTTTTAATTTGCATCTCTCTGATGACTAGTGACATTGAGCAACTTTCATATGTCTATTGGTCATCTATATATGTCCTCTTTGGAGAAGTGTCTATTCAGGTCCTGTGCCCACTTTTGAAAGGGATTCTTGTTTTTTTGGTGTTGAGCTGTATGAGTTCTTAATATATTTTGGATATTAACCCCTTATCTGATATATCATTAACAAATACATTCTCCCATTTAGTAGGTTGTCTTTTCATCTTGTTCATTTCCTTTGCTGTGCAAATACTTTTTTGTCTGATGTAGTCCTGTTTATTTTTTCTTTTGTTTCCCTTGCCCAAGGAGATATAGGTTTGTAATTTTTTTAACCAATAAAAAGCAGTAGCTGGAACCTGGCAGGTGGTTTCCCTGGAGGCATCAAAGGCGTGATCAATCTAAGAGAACAAAATGGCCGGAGCCAAGCATCTGGGTTGTTTCCTCATCGGTGGGACTTAAGAGTTCATACCAGCTGTGCCCATAAGCTGGGAGGGAGGACTATTTCCCCTACAGACAACGGAGCCATCAGAGGACAGGACAGGCACCAAGGGGAAGCTTCTGAACCCTGGAAGGAAGTACCGCTCTGCAGCTCTCAAGTCAGCAGCTCCTCGGACAGCTTAGGAAGACCTCTGCCCAGTCTAAGCAGGGTAGAGAATCAGCCTGGGGTGAGGGGTAGCCCTAGGGACTAAACAGGCAGATGAAAGGGCCAATCGAGGGCCAGAGCAGGCAGCCAGGGAAGGAAGTGGTGGGCAGTACCCTGGTGAGGAAGCATCTTCTGTGCTCAGGGGCAGGGACAAGGGTGACTTCAGCAGCAGGAACTACGGAGCCCATGCACAAAGGTAAGAATCAGTGGCTGACTAGAAACCCCAAGGGTTCCAGGCACTTAAGGCCTCTCTTGCACCAACTCTTGTCCACTCAGCAATTCTGGAGTGGGAACTTCTCGAAGGCCCAAACGCCTGTGGAAGCTCAATGAATAAGGTAAGGGGGGGTAGAAATTCATGGTTTTATCTTGTTTACTTCCTTCTCAGCTTTTCCTTTTTCTTTTTTCTAATTTCATACCACCTTCCCACCGTTATTATTTAGTAAACTTGAAAAGCTCCAACTTGTCCCACTAAGAACTGCAGAAAAATGAAAAATAATCCATTTCTAACCTAAGTTTTTAGCGAGGACATGTGCAGGGCCCAAGAGGAAGGTACAGGGGAAGCGGGTATCTCAAGCCCAGGAACCAGTGCTGACAGGGGGCAGACTAGAGGCAGACTCACTGCAGCACGTGACACATGGGCCAGTAGCCTGGGTTCTGCTTCCAAGTGGCCGCTCTGATCGGGTAAAGTTACAAAATTCCTCTCTCTCAGTTTCCATATTTGTAAAATGGAAAAAAGAAGAGTGCTCACTTTATAATACTCTGAAAAAAATTAGAAAATACTTAGAACAGTGACTAGCACTGAATACTCACTTCTTCCTTCCTTCCTCCCCAAATAATTACCTAAATATTTGGTAATAATTACCTAAATTATTCAAAATACAATGTCTTCCAGAGCCAAGGAAGGTAACTATAGAGCCAGCACAGGGTATGTGGTGCTAAACAATTTCCAGTAGAATGTGAGGAAATAAACGGGGGGTAAAGGAGACCATCAGAGTCCTGTTATCTTGAAACAGAAAAATGGTAACTCGTACAACTTAATAAAGAAGATGGTGAAGGAAGTTCAGGTCAGGACCTAAGAGAGTTCCCTGAAATGCAGATGTGGACCCACGCAGCCGCTGAACCAGAAGGCCTTCCGGGTGGGGGCGGTCGTCTGCCAAGAGACCGCGGCCTGGGAGGCTTGGCTCCTTCCTGTCCGTGTCTCCATCCCATCTAGTGGTTAGAACATCACTGGGCCCAACGCACACAGAATAGGATACTTGCTTTAAAAACAAACTTTACGCAGCAGTGAAGTGAAGCCTTTTACTTAGGCCCAGGTTCTTCGTGCCAAAAATAAAAAATAAAACAGTTGCTGTGATCGTATTATAAAAGATACTCTCCTTCTGCCCTATGCTTTTCAAACTCCTACCAAAGGGTGGTGTCCGGGAAACAAACGGGTACTGAGCAGAAATGCCGGTGCCCAGGCCCAGGCCCAGAGGCTGTCACAAACCACAGTCCTTTCTTACTTAACCTGATTTAAGCCACTAATAAATTTCAACGGTCCCCGAATAAAGGAAAATCTTTTTGTACTCCGAGGTTCACCCCCTTATTAAAAAGGAATACACAGGAATGAAGAACCGAACAGCACAGCCTCCTGGATTCCTTAACTCAAATAGCTCAGCCTCTTCCCCTTCTAACTCCGGGCCTTAAATCTCGGCCATCTTGCAGTTTAGTGCTGACGGAAAAGGTCAGTCTGGCAGCTCTAAGAATTCCACTGTTTGTTTATCCACCTAAGGGGCAGAGTTTGGACGCTTTACTGCGTTGGAATACTTGAATACGAGCCATCCAGAAGTTGAGAGAAAAAAGAAAATATATACTCAAGCTAAAATCTATCCAATGTCGAGAAGGCATTAGTCAACCCCAATTTTAGAAAGGTTTTGAACAAGCAAGCCTGACTAAAATAGACTGAAATCACAGCTTCCGTGGGGGACTCACTCCCACAGCCGAGAGCGGACCGCCCGCCGGTCCGCGCCCCTCACTCACGGCCAGCAGGAAGGGCTCTGTGGGGCACCCACGGAGACAAGGGCAGAGCGGGAGTCCCCAGCGGCAAGGTCACAGCAGACAAGTCCAAGCGTGCTGGCGAGTGGTTGGTTCTCTTCTGGAACTTTCTTCGGTCCAAGTGGCAAACTTTGGTAGACTTCACTTTACGGTCTAGAATCTTTGAATTTTTTCTTCTGACGCAGACTGCAGATGGTAGAACGGATGTCACGCAAGTTGTCACGACTCCCAGATGCCACTTCTGGGCTTAGAAATGTCACCCTAGACCGTCACAGGGCGCCCGGTGTCTCCCCCAAGGGCCAAGATGGCGCAGGGGGCGGGCCCTTACACCGAGCGCCCAGAGCTGGGAAGGCGAATGGACAGGAGCCCAGAGCGCCAAAAGCGCGCAATCCAATTGGATAGAAAAGAAACCCTCCCCTCCCTACGGCTGGAAGAGGGGGAGGGGCTGCTTCAGCGGAGAGACACACGGTCTTTGGGACAGCGTGCACTGGTCTCCCAGGGCGTATGGCGCCAGAATAAACCTCTTCCCTTTTTCACCAACACCTGCCCTACGAGTTTGGCTTTGTGGCAGCAGACAGCGAAACCTCCGTTTTGTTCAGAAAGATAAGATACCCATCGACGTTCTCTTGCCAAAAGACAAAGCTGCTCGGGGATATTAAAACTGAAAACAACGCGGTCCCAAGGATTTTAAATGTTAGGACTTATCTTCCACATGGTGCTGTAAAGTGGCCGTTCTCACAGGAACCGTGAACTACAAGTGTTAATTTCTGGCTTTGAAAAAAAAGAAACAGCCCGGCTGGTGTGGCTCAGCGGATTGAGCGCGGGCTGGCAACCAGAGGGTCCCGGTACGATTCCCAGTCAGGGCATATGCCTGGGTTGCAGGCCAGGTCCCCAGTGGGGGCCATGTGAGAGGCAACCATACATTGCTCTGTCTCCCCTCCCTTCTCCTCTCTCTGAAAATAAATAAATAAAATCTTTAAAAAAAAATAAAATAAAAAGAAACAGTAGAAAAGTTTCACCATGTAGCAAGGGCAGGGAACAAACGTCAGTGTCTCAAGTACAATGTCAAGAGAGACGTTCCATGTGACTTAATAACAAACATAACAAGTGCAGGGAGAGACTTCCCAGGCCAGCAAGTGGGCAGCAAACGACGTGCTTTCTTCAGCGGAAAGTATTTGAAAAGGGGTGTTGCTAATGTCACAGACACGTGTCCCTTCTGGTGAAAGAGGAGAGCGTCAAACCCGGTTTTTATTCTTCCTTCCCAATAAGTCCATGAAAATACAAAATAATTTTCACGATCCCTACGGCCAAGAACGTCATCATTTTCCTGTGACTGTTTGTAAGTCTAATTCTTCACGATAATTTATTTGAAGACTCAGGCCTCTGCATGAAACAGGAAACATTCTCAGGGTGCATGTGGTCTACCCCCTACACCACCCCACCCCTGCAATGTCCAGGTCCAGGTCAGCCACAAGGCCACTTCCTGTACACCTGGCTGACATCCTTCTCTCTCCCTGCTGAATCCTCTTGCCAAAGCTGTGCCCAGACCAGGCGACCGCAATCACTACCGATGCCTGTTACATGCCATTTCGCTTTCTGATTGGTCCCCTTCCCTGACAACTTCTCCCTAGTAGGGCACCATGCAGCAGTAGCTGGTTGTTAACATCTCCAAAGCCTCACAGGAGGAACGGCAAGGTTAGCTGCTTGGTCTCCAGTCACCCTTACCAGGGGGTGCCCTGCGGCTTACCCAGCAGGGGTTCCTCTTCACAAGAGCGGTCCCAGCAGTTTGGCCATCAGCCGCAAAACCACTCTCTTATTCCGCAGAGCACTTATCAGCTACAGAGTGATTTCAGGCATGGTCCTCGCCCATGAAATGTTACTTTTCCTACATGCATGGGAGGATGGTCCTCCTTCTCGAAACTTCTGGAATATGCTGCTGGAAAAACGCTACCCAGCCCCAGACATGGATGTGGCCCACACTGACATATTTACAGTGCTCAGTTGAAGACCAAATTCTAGAAATATGTAGTGTCTAAACGAGTTTGACAAATGAAGTCAACGCGTCCCTTAGCAAGACAAAATTATTAAATAGCTAAATTTTATCTTAGCTACCCCTGACGTGCCCTCTGCCCTTTATCTTCAAGGAAAAAAGCTTGCTGCTTAAGCCACATGCTTAGCACAGTGCAAGGCACCCGGGAAGCACTCAGCACACAACACGTTAGCCGTCTGCCTGTATTGTCTAGAAACACAAAACAAACGATGCGTGTGTAAAACCACAGGACGCCTGTAAAAATTAAGTCACTCTCTCAACCAATACTGATTGAGCACTTTCACTGCTCTGGTCTGAATGTTTGTGTCCCACAAAATTTGTGCTGAATCCTCACCCCCGAAGGCGATGGTGTTAGCAGGTGGAGGCTTTGGGAGCTGACTAGGTCAGGAGCACAGGGCCTCATGAATGGGATCCATGCCCTTAATGCAAGAGACCCCGAGTGCCCCTCAGCCCTTCTGCCCGGTGAGGACCCGGCAAGAAGATAGCCATCTGTGAACCAAGAAGCCCTCACCAGTCACCGAATCTGCTGGTGCCTTGACTTTGGACTTGCAGCCTCCAGAACCATGAGAAACAACATCTGGTGATTAGAAGCCCCCGGTGTGTGATATTCTGTCATAGCTGCTAGCTCAGGTGAAGACCTTCACATTCAGGGATTGTTGTCAAGAAAAAGCGACATAGCAGGTTAGTGACACAGAAAACACTTGAAAAGCTGCATAAGAGCATTTGGAAGGGAAGGTAAAGCTCAGGGGCTGAGCACTCCCGGAACCAGGATGAGGCCACAATTACTTGCTATAACAGTAGAATTTTCCACGGGGCTCCTGAATGTAGCAAACTTTGCCTAAGCACTTAAGCAGTATGTTGATTTTCTTTTTCCATTCCACTCACCATTTCAGAAACACTCTGTCTGTGAAGCCAGACACATCCACATAGAGGCAGAGTTAGGAAAGGAGGAACCATGGAAGGGGTCTGCCCAGCTTCCCGCACCACCAGCCCCTCCCAACTGAGGCACCGCAGCTGCCTTCCCCACTGCCTGCCAACCCCTCTGAGGTCACTGCCCAGAGTCCATAAATCTGTCCTCCATCCCTGCTTCCCTGTTGCTTCTGCATCCCCCTGCGCAGCCCCTACTCTGGGGTAACACACACCATAGGCTCTTTAAGGTGACCTGATGTGCGGTTGTATGAGAGGAACCATCCACAAATTATCTCACAGGGCTATCATCACAATCAATTTCACTCCACAAAAGAATCCATCATCCCTACAGCCGCTGGGACTCTGTGCCTGCCACACCCTGGCGGCTCCTGAAACTCCTGCTCCTCATCACTGCCCCACCTACTCCCTCCTGACCCCAACACTCACCCCACCTCCACCCCACTCCCATGTCCCAGCGAAGCCAAGTGCCACTTCCCTGAGAGCTGACACTGCTCCCTTCCACCCCCTAACCAGCCCAGCACCAGCCTAGATGCCCCCAGCAGTGCCTGCAGCCAGCACGTCCCTGAGCTGCTCTCGTCTCCCACATCCTTCGTCTCCTCCCCGGCTGCTGGCCCAGGCAGCTCCGTGTCAGGGAACACCATCTGTCTTCTTTCAACGTTCTGAAGTTTGTGTAAAACTCAGCTCTTCCCTCCAGAACAGCATTATCACGGGCTCCTGCCACCCAGCCCAAATTCCCCACACTCCCGTCCAAGCTCTCGGCTTTGGGCCACTCTCCCTCCTCAGGGACCACCAGAGCTCAGAGCAGAGCTGTCCAACAAGAGAGCCACGAGCTTCACGTGGCTATGCCAATTCAAACTAATTCAAATGAAATAAAATTGTAAATGCAGATCCTCAGCGGCACTAGCCTCACTCCAAGGCCTTCCTAGCCACCTGCGGCAGCGGCTACAGTGCTGGACCAAGCAGACACGACAGGCCCCTCGTCACAGACGGTTCCACCAGCAGTGCCGCCCCGGAGCACTGACACACGAGGTCCTGCAGGCAGACACTCGAGGCCAGGGAGACTCATCCTGGAAATGTCAGGAAGGAAGGAAGTGCTGAACTAGGTTTTGGAATCATGACTTCCCTATCTTATATCTGAACAGTATTTTATAGGCACCAAGAATTTGTATACGTATCTTCAACACCACAGTTTCAAATGGGGTGACGTTTATAAGGCCAACAGCACATGCAGAGACACAGGAGAAAATGCAAAGCCTCAGAGGGCGGCACATGTTCTCTCTCAAGAACAAGTGTTCTTCAATTTGAAGAACTTGCAAGGTTTTGAAAAGGCCATTTCGAGTCTGTCTAAGGATATTTCAACCTACTTTTTTATTCCTTTATTTGGCCTTAACACCACCCCCCACTGCCACCAAGTGACACCAGCCGATTACTAATCAGGCATGGACAGACCACGTCCCATGATGCAGCCCACGTCCACTGATGGTACGTCTACTCTGCAGAGACTCCTTCCTCAGAACCCAGAATGACAAAAGTCATCCCAGCCATGTCCATGTCAAATCAAGGCCAGAGAGGGCTAGGAAAAAATAGGACCATATAAAAGAACATAGAGATCAAAACCATCCTCTCCTCCATTTTTACCCGTCTCCCACTGATGCTGCTCATCTTCCTTATTACTGTCACCACAGCCAAGAAGCCTGGCACTAGCGCTGTGCTTGCTGCTCCCTGGCGCCTCTGATCCTGCAATGCTCTGGTGGCTGGCAACCACACTGGGCAGCGAGGTCTGGAACATAAAGGGCAGGGTGGCTCAGAGGACCGCAAGGCAGAAGCCCAGAGTCGGCGGTGGCTTATGATTTGAAGAACAGACCTTAGAAGAACAGTCCCTGGTGCGTCCACATTTTCAGGTCCCTCCCACCAGGGATTTGGGAAGGGTGCCCTCCTTAAATGAACTATTTCCTACAGGAGCCCAAGTCCACTGTATGAGGTACAAGAGCAGGTTTCCAGAACCCAGAAACAACCTACCTGATGCTGAAGGTCAGACAACAGCAGCTGCCGGTTGTTTTTCGAGATTTTCACAGAGTCCTCAGATAGTTAACGGGGGCAGAGGAGGGGGGCGATCTCAGATGTCTTTCCCTTCAGTCCATTCGCCAGCCCACATTTTCACTTTTAATATTAATATCTTCCTCCAGAACAATAACACTCTCTCACCAACCAAAACTTTTAATCGATAGAAATATCATGGGGATATTTTTTCCAAAAATGAATGTATAAGATCAAACACACGTACCTCATCTTTGATTAACCAGTAGTCCTAATGGAGAAATGCATGTGTGACAATGCTCCCAAGTCGATCGGCTGTAACGGTGATACAGTGGCTCTTGACCCTTTAAGTTCCATAACCAAACTTCCTTCTTAAAACTGAACCTCCCTCTCGAAACATTTTGCCAAGTAAAAAGTTGCCTCTGTGAGCTTTCTGTGACTGAAAACTTTCACATTTAGAAGTCCAATCGCAGGCTGCACTTCACTGGGAGATCAGAGAGCGCCGCCCCTCAGTCACAACCAGGGACACAAAGCCTCAAACCCGCCAGGCAGGCTACCCTGGCCGCGCCTGTCAGGGTTCCCATTTCTACGCACAGTCCCTGCTACAAAAATCACACAGACAGAGTGGCCTAAAACTGCTCAGTGCACTACCTCACAGTCCTGGAGGTCAGAAGTCTCAGATGCGCTGTAAGGCTGTCCCCTCCTCGGGGCTCAGAGAAAGATTCTGTTGGATCGAGACCTCTTCCTCCACCTTCAAAGCCAGCACTGCAGCGTCTTCACACCTCTCTCTGACCTCCTGTCTCCCTCAAATGAGGAACCTGCTAATCACATGGGATCCACCCAAAGAATCCAGAATAGTCTTCCCATCTCAAGATCCTTAGTTTAAGCACGTCTGCAAAGTCCTCTGGCCTTACACGGTAGCAGTCACAGGTTTCTTGGGTTTGTTAGCACATGGCTGTGGGGGAGGGGCGTTATTCTTCTGCCTACCACACCAGCCTCACAGACTCATCTCTGCAGGCTGCCTGATCAATAGCAACCTTCTCAAGCACCAGGGATTAACGAAAAGTTCATCGCATGAGTCTCGCCAACCAAAGCTCTGTATTTGCATCACGCGTGTCAACGCCAGGTGGGGAACAGTTAAGGAATGTGAATTCTTTCTCCTATTTCTTAATGAGATAATATGCAATTATCATTTTCCAAAACTAGTGTGGATTTCACTGTCCTTCTGGGGATTTTGGTGATGAAATGTGAGGTCATACATAAACTTGAGTGGCTTATTTCTTTAAGGACATGTGGCTTTTGGTTACTTCTTACTGATTTACTACCAGTTAGTGATAAATCTGAACTAGTAGTAGACTGAAGAAAAATTGTTTCCAATAATAAATGTATTCAAGAGGAATGAAACAGTATATGGAAAGAAATGGGTATTCTTTTTTACACCACTACCTTTTTTGAAAATGCATCTAAATATCTGATTAAAGAAATGGGAAGAAAAGGCTCTGCTTAGTCTGACACACACCTACCGAGATGGTAGCTCCCTTCACCTACATCTGAGAAAGACCAGTCAGAGCTCCGCTGTGGGATAAAGTCCCCCGTTGGGAAAGAAGTGAGCTGGGGCCGATGGGGCGCACAGGTGAGCCGAGGCCTGAGAGGTCTGCAGTCCTCCCAGGGCAACTCAGTCGAAAGGACAAGTGCTAAGTAGCCACGAGTTTTTAATCCAAGGACAGTGGTTCAGCTTTGTGGGGACCATATAGGTCTGCTTGGCTATTTACAAGCAAAAAAGGCATTTCCTCCAATAATGGAAACTCAGTCAAACAAGTTATTTGGGCTTTATAAATGACACAAACACCTCACTGAAATTCAATAAAATGTTGTCTCTCAGAATATTGTCCTGTGAACTCTTTTGAGAGCAGGATGTTATAAGCCGTAGCGTCTACTCTTCACATGACAGCTTAATCTAAACCTGTCTGCGTTCTATGGGGAAAACACTACCTACCATGGAGATGGGCTGGAGAGAATCAACCTGATGGGTAGAAGAGAGCTTAGGTTAGCTCTTGAGTATTTCCTACAACAACATAAAACCAATGCAGGCTAATGTGTGAGTCCCTAGTTTCATCTTCTGCCAAGTGATGGAAACCAGAACATGGGAGAAGGGAAAACCACAGATCAACAACTTTAGGAAAGTCAGGTGCAACACCACTGCTCTGGTTTTGTTCTTGTTTTGTCATGTATGCCACAGGACTTTGGGGTGACAGGTCAAGAAAAGCATTATCCCTGTGCCCAACCACTGGCAGACATCCAATATACATCTGCACACCTGTTGAAGGAACATGAGGAGGACCCATACTAGCATGGAAGGTACAAGAAGGAAAATGCAGGGCAAGAACCAAGCCTCCCTCCTGACCAGGCACAGAGAGGTGGCCACCGCGGGTGTGGTGGTGGCCAGGAGGACCTCACCAGCCATCTGAATGCTGCCCAAGTACCAGAGGCCACCAATCCATCACCGCATCCATGCCAGGCCCATGTGGCAGGCACGTCTCTGCAGGGAGCAACTTGGCTTTGAGAGGAGGAGGAACTTTGGGGCATATCACACCTTCCCTCTATTTCCATCGGTTTCCAGCACTCTCTGAAAGACAGAAACAGCAAATGCAGCCAGGACTCCATTTCTAAATTTGAAAGTGTTACTGGGCACAGTTCTCAGCTGGGGCCGGCAGACACCAAACTGGTGGCGTGCTAACCAAGCGTGTGCTCCAGCATGCACAGAGACGCCAGGGCAGGGCCTACCATCTCTTTAAAGTGGTGTGGAGTGTTTGCTCTAAATAACGAGGAGGATTTCTGAAGTGAAAACCACACAAAGGAGAACCCGCATTTTTATTAAGGCTTATTTTAAAAACACACTGAAGTGGGAAGACTGTAGGGAGAAGCCCAAGATGGCCTCCCAGATGTGGAGAGAGACATCAATCTGTGAACATCTCAGCTATGAGAATGTGGTGGGACCCAGCAAGTTCCTCTAGCGCCCTTGGTTTGTGACAAAATGCTTCTGCTCCGTGGCATCTCTCTGGGTGGTCCTGGCGAATCTGGCCTTTTGGGTCGATCTCCATCCGTAAGTGGTTCTTGGAGAGGGGATCCTTCCTTGTGGTGCTTCGCACACATGCGTCTTCACTTGAACAAAAACATTTCCTGTTTCTGTCCTGACTTTGCTAGATATGAATCGGGTGATTCATCCCAGGTAGGTAACAGGTGAGCAAAAATGGAAAAGCAGCAGCAGAGGAAAACCAATGAGCAGAACTCCATGAACCCTGGCTGACCCGCAAACAGCGGTGTGAGACAGGGCTGTTGTCACAAGCCCACTTGACAAAAGCACACCCAGAGAATGAAGACTGGACTGTAGTCCACGTGATGCTGGGGAGCAACAGTGACTTGTCAGGGGAGGGAGAGATTCGGCAGCCCCTCCCCAGGTGGGCAGTCCAAGCTCTCCTGTGGGAGCAGAGAGTGGAGGTGTCGCAGCCGGCACCCTGAGTGCACAGGAGACACTTGTGCCACCCGGAGCCTGGCACTGTAACCCGGGAGCTGCAGCTGGAATTGCACACGATTACTCCTCCTGGCATAGTGCTAAGTTGCCGTCGTTATCACTCTGTCTAATTAGGAAGCATCATTTTCACTGTGTTCAGCCAAGCTGGTTCCAGCAGCTGCAAAGTGAAGGCCCTGCATCCTCACACTCTCAAAGCACAACACTGCCAGGAACCTCTCCTCCCAAAGCCCCAACCGGCCCTCCAGCCACTCACCACACCATGCAGGGTACCAGTGGAGCTGCAGGGAACAAATTGCCCAGCTGGGCTGGTTCACAACATGTTCATCCTCCCATGGAGCTCAGCACTGCTCCTTCCTTTCCCACCAGGACACCTGAGCAACGTTGAGGGAACAGACAAGGTTGGAGGGAAGGATGGATGCAGAACACAGGAGAGTTCGAGAAAGGCTCTGTCGCTGAGACAGGAAGTGCTCTGGAAGCTGGGTCCCTCGAAGTTTACGTGGAAGCCCTAACTCCCAGCACCTCAGAACAGGACTGCATCTTTAGAAGATGTAGAATCTTTTTAAAGGGACATTAAGGTACAAGGAGATCATCAGGGTGGGCCCTAGTCAGGCTGGACTGGGGTCCTTATAAGAAATAGACACAGACACACACAGAAGGATGACCATGTGAGCACACAGGGAGAAGACAGCCATCTACATGTCAAGGAGAGAGGCCTATGGGGAATCAAACTTCCCAGCACCTTGATCTTGGACTTCCAGCGCCCAGAACTATGAGAAAATAAATGTCTGTTGTTAAGCCGCCCCCTCTGTGGTGCTTTGTTATGGCAGCCCTAGCAGACTAATAGAGGGAGGAACAGGGCATGCCCGAGACCGAAATGTCAGCGGCTGCCTCTTGCTGCCCCTCTCTACACAGGTGCCCCCCAGTGTCTCTGTCCTCCAAACCCCAGGACCAGGTTCCTGATATTGTCCAGCAGCTGAACTGAGGTACTGGAGCATTTCACCCCAAATGCTCCTGGTTCTGAAATTCAGAAAGCGATCTGATCTCACACACAATCGTACTGTGTCCCCCCACAGCCACTGGGCCCCCATGGCTCCGTCTGCTCCTCCACACAGCCTCCCACCACCCCCTCGGCCGCCAGGACCAGCAGACAGAAAACCAGTAGTTACAGAGCAACTCACAAATTTTACCTTACGGGGGAGACTTTATTTCGGGCAAAAGGGAAGGGACTTGGAAAGGCTACAGTGATTTTTCCAACAGTGGAAACAGGAATTCAACCCAGATATTTCTGATTCCAAAGCCCCTACTTTTCCCAACAAGTCTCAATGTCTCTCCTATGGCTGCATGGCCACATGTTTTAAAAAATAATTCTATTAGGGAAAAAAGCCACAGCAAATACTATCCTAATGTGGCTAGAGATCAAGTTTAAATTGGTATTAATTAGAGGCCGTCTACGACGTAAGCCAGTAGAGAAACTAAAATTTCACGTCAAATTTTACAAATCATGCTGAAAATGAATATAAATGACAAAAATACCCTTGAATAGTTTTTACTGAAAGATAATGAAGTGCCTCCTTTACAACATGGAATAATGAGTGTAAAAGGCAAAGTGGCGCCTTGGGCTCCTGCCATTGATCAGCATTTGGGGCGCAGCTCTGGAGACAAGGGCATCCGCGGTCCGTGAGAACACCAGCCCTGGCCTGGCAGCCAGGGGAAATCAGCCGTCAAGTTCACCTTACAATGAGCCCCAATCAGCTCGTAATTTAATTTTTTTCCTGAGAGCTCGGAAGGGACGAGCAGGAAATGCCTGGCAGTCTTTAAGTGATAACCCTGGCACTGGGAACCCTGGGCCACCAGGACGCCCACCCCACTGGTCCACCAACTTCTCACTCTGCCCCCCAGAGAAAAGCAAGGACGACCTGAGTACTCAGGAAGAACCGGATGCACCTACTGGTCTCACTGCCCGCAAGACCGGCGCACATCACCGTGAGGGGTGGGGAGGCATTTTCTGTGAGAGCCATTGTTTCTGCAGTCCTCACCCTTGGGTTCTCAGCATTCACAGCTTTTACCTTCACAGCTTTTACCTTTTAGCCTGACGGTGCTTTTACCGCTGGTTAAATTAGAGGGGATGTTAGAAACCAGGGAAACAAAAGAAGCACCAACGACAGCAGAGAATCCAGCTTTATGTGGATGAATTTGATTTGGGACAAGCAGCAGGAAGTAACAAAAGGCATCAGGTGACAATGGGGACGGGCACTGTGGTTGAGTCCTGGCCACAGTGAGTGGGTGGCTATGCGTGAGGTTCTCAAAGGGGAGAATGTGGACAGGTGAGGGAGGACCAGGCTCCTGGGCATCACACATGGGCAGCGCAAGAAGCGTGGGAAGCAAAGGAAAGCAACATGGCAGGAGACACGCACTGTCTGTGCCACACTATCCAACGTGGCTCGTCATGTGTGCCTGCTGAGCCCAGAGACGCATCAGTCTGCACGGAGCTGGGCGGTAAGCATAGCATACACACGGGATTTGAGGCCCAAATGGACCTCCAACCCACACGTGCTATGGAAGGTCAAGGGGGCGGATGTGAGGGATGGCAAAGGAGAGCCTCTGGGAGTCTCTCAGATAGCGCTGGGGAGAGTGCGAGCTGACCTCATGGGGAGCAGGGAGTCCGCGAAGCACAGCTGGATCTAACACTCCCGGCAGGGAAATGGGGAAGTCCAGTTCAGGGCCATTTGGTTTTGTGGTTTATGAAAGCAAAGACCTGCGCATGTCTGCAAGCAGCACACCAGCCCCCTCCTGTTCCCTAGCAAGACACGCCCACAGTGCCTCCCAAATTCACACTCCTACCCGTGCACCATCTGGGAGCAGCTCACAGACCAACCCACGGGGGAGGGGAGGGGGAGTGCGGCTGCATCTGGGACCTGTCAAGAAAGCAGCTTGTGCCCTCCGGGTTTGGGGTTTGTTTTCAGTCCTGGATGAGATGACAGAGCCAGGCCGAAAGGGCCGACACCAGGCAGACTCTGGCCTGGGCATAACCTGGATGGGGCCCACCCACACATGCCGGGTCCTGGCATTCCTGGGCATCCGGCTGTCAGCTCTCCAGCCGCCATTGCTTGAACATAAGTTCATCGGGAAATTCTACCTGGCTGTGAGAAACTGAATTAATAACTAACTCCAAGCAGGGACCTAATGCATGGAGCATCCCGGCTGTTCTGTCCTCCTACTCCCCCGGTCAAATACATTAATTTTGAAAAGTTAACTTCTGAATGGGACTCAGGCAAAAATGGGGGCCTCCTGCACGCTTGATGCCTGGCCAGACTGCCCTTCTGGACAGGCTATGAGTCATTATAAGCACTCACAAAAAATAAAATATGCAATAGTTATGGAAGGGAAGTCATCTGGCAAATTGTTAACACATCCAGTCTTTATTTGATAAATACCTAGACATTATTCAAGCTTCTGTGGTTTCCCCAGTATTTTAAAAGAACAGCAAGGAGATTCTAGAATTAGCATCACCTGACACTGCAGGTGTGCATGAAGATGTTTATTTCACTAGTAAACTGTGCAACTTCTAAACTTTCCCTGTTAAATTCCTCAAGTAAAAAACTGTAGCCAACAGCAGGGCCCCATTTGCCACTCTGGGTGTAGAAGAAACCAGAGGAGAGAAGGACACTCGGCCCACGCGTCCCCTGACGCCTGGTTGCCCCCTGGTTACCTGTTGGGCCAGGGGACCCGCAACAGGGGAGCTCTGCGAGGCAGTTCTCTCCTTGGTGAAACACATCACGATTTTCTTTTCCTAACTGAAGGAGCACAATGCAGGGTTATAACACCACCAGGTAATGGGCAGTGCATGAAAGTGGCGCCAACGAAATGACGCAGAGGTGTACAGGCAACAACTTCCACTTCATTTCCAGACCACTGGAACGCGTTGTACCCAAGGTCACTGGGGGTGGCTGGCAGCATGCAGGCCCTGACTCAGGGTGAAGCCCTGGCTCAGAGAACTGAGCCACGTGGTTTGTCCTGCCTGTGCCTTGCTAAAAATGAGAGTGCAATCATATGATATGTGATATGATATGGTATGATGTGATATGGTATGGTATGGTATAATGTGATGTGCACATGTCTACATGAAATCTTGGGAGGAGAGAACATGCTAACACATGGAAACTACCTGCAGCAGGACCTTACCCCAACTCAGTGCCCAGGAATGCTGGCTTATCGGCACCTGATTAGAGCAAACCAAGAGTCTAGCTGGTGGCCTCCCAGACACAAGCAGTGTGTGACAGGATGGAAGCATCACCCCTGAAGAACTCTCTGCCCCATATCTTTCTCCCCGTCAAAAACTCACAGGGACCTTGGAGCCGCTGATCTCCCCCACATGATGCTCCTGACAGCCCTGCCTCTCAGGACCCGCTGCCAAGCAGTGCCTGGCAGGGCCGCCCTTTGAAAGGGAGGGGAGTCCAAGGATGGCGGCCAGGCAAGAGACAGCAGCACGGGAGAAGGGACCGCAGTCTTTCAGGAGTCGGGGTTTTGTGTCTTTAGCCCTCAGAGAGCTGCCCCCTATGGACACACATGACGAAGGCCCCCAGGAAATGCAGGTTTCCAGACAAGAGGGTCATTGGGGCACGATACCATGACATGTGTGTGACATGCAACCTATGTGTGACCTATGTCATACACATAAATTCATCAAGAAATTTCTAAGTTGTCATGAGGAATTTTATTTAGTAACTAACTTCAAACGATGTATATACACACACCAACGTGCAAATGTGTGTAGGTGTGCATATATGCATGTGCATGGGTACACATACAGACAGATACATATATGCACAAAGGAAGGGACTTCTCACAGGTCCAGGCTGTCCCTTTAGGACTTGCAGTCCCCCCTGAAGTGTGAGCCATAAGTGTTCACACAGGGGGCTGAGGAGCACAGACTGGGGACATCCTGGACCGAAGCAAATGAGATGTATCAGGTCTGTAGCTCAGAACCCTTGTTAACACGTTTTCCCACAAACTTGCATCCCACATTTTATACCCTCTTCTGGAGACAGAAAAAACTCCAGTGCAGGAGGGGTGAAAGCCCTGAACACATAGAATTATGAAACAGAATGTTTCCAAAATTTTGCACAGAGCCCCTAGTTATACAGCCATGGCACTGACATCCAAGCAGGAAGCCTGCTTGGATCAGAGTGGGCTCAGTTTTCGAGTCTCTGTCCCCATAACAGTGGAACGACCTCCCCCACACTTCGTCCTGTGGACATGGCTCCCACACATGTGGGAGGAGCCTGACCCCCTCCAGGGCAGCCACACAACTGCAGCTGCTCATTCTAACTTTGACTTGGACACATCAGCTCAGACCTAGGGCCTCATCGTCCTTCCTACCCCACGCGTCAGCCCTTCCTGGGACATCCCTCTGTGCATTAGTGAACCACAGTCACAGCCACAGAAACAGAAAACCCCACGTCACCACTGCTGGGCTGTTTCTTCGACTACAGTGCCCAGGCACAGGCCCAGCTCACACAGGCCAAGGAAGCGCGGCCACCTGGGGACAACAGAGGTCACAAGGATATGACCTTCGGATGTGCATGATACGTGTGGTGTGTCATGAAGCACCGTCAGTGTGTCTGAGCGGGAGAGGTTGGGACAAGGGCAGATCATCTGGAACGAGTTATACAAAAAGGCAGCAGCAGAAGACTTTGGACAAATGAATGACCGCATGGGGAACTGAACTTGAGGCCCCAAGGTTGACAGCAGCCTACGGCTGTCTCAACCACTGGCACGTCTCCTCCCCAAGACCATCCTCATCTTCCCAGTCCCACAGCTGTCACCGTTTAGGGCAGTGCTGCCAGTAACAAAGAACACAAGCCATGTGTACTATTTTACTTTTTCTTGTAGCCATATTTAAAAAATGTAAACAAAGAAAGGTGAAATTTTAAACATATTTTCATATACTCTAATATGTCTAAAGTGTTATTTCAACATGTAATCAATATGGAAAAAATATTGAGATATTTTACATTCTGTTTGCCATGCCACTAAGTCTTCAGGACCTGGTGAGTAGTTCACACTCAGGCCCCTCGTTCGACAGGCCACGTTTCTGGTGTTCAGAAGCATGTGTGTGAGGGATTCCAGACGGACACAAGTCACTCTAAATAATGACTGCACCACGTACAGACCATGGCACTAACTGTCTACGTGTCCCCCTTCACTCACACAGGGTCATCGGAGCCCCTGCCCCTGCTCACCAACTTGTTCCATGTGCCCATCTGCCATGCCGGCTCAAAGTTAGGTCCCGAAAGTAGGAGCTATACAGTGATCCCTCACCTATCATGGGAGTTATGTCCCAGAGACCCCCGTGATAGGTGAAAATCCGCGAAGTAGCGGTGTTATATTTATATTATTAATTATATATATTTTAAGGCTTTATAAACCCTTCCCACACTCCTATAAACCTTTCCTACTCTCTTATTAACCTTTCCCACACTCTTATAAACACTTCGTATGCTCTTAAACACTTTCTACACTCTTAAACCTACGTAATTTTAACAACGTATAAAATTTTATATGCGTACTGACCAGTGAAGTATACTACAACTTGAATGATGAAGATCATGAATTATGTAGCTGTGCAGTACTGATGGCGATGAAGGTGATGACGATGAGATGAATGTACTGCACAGCCAAGAAGAGCATTACAGGTCTTCTGAAGGCACCACTTCATAGGCACTTCATCAGATGGTACAGTATCTTCGACCAGGGCTGTAACTTCTATTTCTGCTAAAGGCATAGGTGTAACTGATCTCTTCATCTGAGTGATGAACATAGTTATGGGGAGTTGCTGGCACTGCTTTTTCTTCTGAGTGAGAAGGTTTTTATAAACTGACATGCCACTCCCAATTATATTTACGAAGTGCAACGAATGAAGCATCGGGCGGGGGTCCCATTCTTCAGCCACTCGCTGAAGTTCTTTGGCCATTCTTACCATGGTTGCAAGATGATCAAGTGTTAGGCCAACCTCCTCCTCTTCTCCAACCCATAGTTCATCTTATTCCTCATCCTCTTCTTCACTTGCTGACTTCATCATCTCCGTCAGGTCTTCGTTCGTCAATGGTTGTGAGTGGACATCCGCAGAGGCAGCTTCTCCATGCAGAGAAACGCTCTTGAGTCCAAAGCATCTCTGAAATTTGTCAAACCAGCCTTTGCTGGCACTAAATAGGGTTGGTCTGGTGGGAGAAGCACTCGATGGTCCTACTTCTGCATCATCATCCTCGTCCTCATCCTCATCACTGTCATGAACATCCATGCTTTCCACAAAACTGTCATAAAATTTCTTGGCCTTCATCCAGATGGTGTTTGTATCCAGCAAGATATTCTTCTTCCTGCAGTCATTTATCCACAGGGCCAATGCAGACACCATCCTCACAATGGCCTTATTGCAGGAAGTGACCACCCTCTTTGCAGTCTTGTTAAGTCATTGTTGCTGTAGACCTAATATTCTTCTCATCTTTCTTTATGTAGCGAACAGTAGATCCATTGATCCCATAATGGAGGACTACAGCCATGTAGCTTTTCCCTTCCTTTAAATTGTCGAGGAGTTCCACCTTTTCTTTGATGGTAAGCATATTCCTCTGGCGCTCATGTTCACTGCCAGAAGCCTTAGAAGGCGAAGAATGTTTGGGTGGCATCATACGGCTTGAAATAAATTCAAACTTTTACGAAAATTTTGCAAAAATACAACACCGCAGAGCAGCACTATGCGCAGCGATCAGACATCGATGTGAACTGGACAAGGAGAGATGCTGAACATATGGGCACAGTGCAGGAGAGCAAACAGACCAATGCTACGGTCACTGAGCCAATCAGCGCCCAGGATACAGAACACAGTGCTGTGGTTGGTCGCCTTCCACTCCATCAGCCAATAGTGTGCCGTGTACAATCTCATGTTGGCAAACTTGCGCAAGTGGTAGTGGCGCACTGCATTTCCATTGTGTACAGTATGGTGTTCATACGCTGATGAAATACATACTGTATTTTATTTCGATTTAATATTCTTTTAATATGTTTGAATTAACATTTTTATATTGTTTTAAATTTTTTAGGCAAAAATAATTAAAATCATAAATATTATATAAAGACCTATATACCGCAAAATCCCACGATACAGCAAAAACTCTGCATTACAGAATTACATATATTTATTTAAAAAACCCAAGGTACAGTGAAGCCACAATAAGTGAACTGCAATATAGCGAGGGACAACTGTATTTGTATTCTGAATCCAGATCACAGACTAGACATTCAATAAATGTTTGTTAAATAGTCTACTAAGTACACCAGAATGAAATCCAAATCCCTTATGATGAACTTCAGGTTTTGTCTGTAACTCTCCCGCCTCCCTCTTTGTAAACCCTAGACAGAATACTCCAACATCCATTCCAGGTACCTAGGGATGGAGGCAGCAAAGTCCACCTGTGCTGCATCTTCCTGGAGCACCAGTCACACTAAATGTTTTTATATTAAGGTGCTCCAATATGTACTGCAAGCGAAGGCTAAAACCCTCTCCAATTATTCCAATTATACACCGGGCCCCAGACACACTTTGTACCTACAATAGGCAGCTCTGAAATGGCCCCATACCCAGAAACAGCCCCAACCACCCCACTGCACACGCTGCCCTCCTGCTGGTTGAGGTGGTCATGGAAACACTCTGAAAAGTCCTGCTGCCTGGAGCCACCCGGTCAGACCCTGTGCCCTGTCCCCACTCCTCTGCTGCAGGACTCCCTGCACCTGGCGCTCCCATGCCCCCTGTCCCCACCTCCCATGCCAGGAGGCCCATCCTCACTAGTGAAAAGTAGAATTCCCTAAACTTCACCTGGCCTCAGGAGTGGCACGGCTCCTGGCACCGATGATGCCCACAGAACACTGCCAGGTGCCAGCCTGCCCTCTGTGCCACAGCGCAGGGTCCTGAGAGCCGGGACTATATGTCCCACTGATTCTGATTCCTTGTAGTGACTGGCTGCTGACAGATGATAAACAGCATGAGGCCACTCTGCTTCAGATCGTGTGTGAGAGGGAAGTGTAAGAGATGCAAAGTAAAGGGTTCCACGCTAACCTGCGTATGTCAGATCACCTCCCAATGGTGTCCGTAGACAAACGTGTCACTCTTAATAGTGGGAGTGAATTTAGAATAAAAATATAATGAGCAATGGAACAAATTTAAAACTTGAGGTGAGGAGACTAAGGAAAAATGTTTATTAACATCATGCCATACTCTTTGCATTGTGCTTTCAAATAAGTTTATAAGGAAAACTTCCTATTAAAAGCAACAGTTAGGAAAGAACAGTATTAAGTGAAAAATAATAACTTTGAGAAATGGCCTAATAAAAATTAACTCAAGAAAGTAACTTTGAAAATAAAACACTGTTAAAAAGTCCAAAGTCTTGCTCACACTATTTAGAAGGAAAAAAACAGACTTCACCAAAATATTGAAGGAAATAATTCACTCCCTATTAAGTCACTTAGGTTTTTAAAAAACTGTAAAAGGCAACAACATCAAGGATTTTTTCCTGGGAAATATTTCTCTCTGAAGGGAAGTGGTACATAAACATCCCTGAGCTTTGGACTCTCTCCAGCCATCTGCATGACAGGCATGAAAACTCAGTTCAGTGCCCAAGTCCACGCTGTACCCATCACATAAGCTGTAAATGTCCCACTTCCTGGACCTGCTTTGAAAGGTGCATTTATTCTAGACACAAATAATTTTAACAATTATTAAAGCCCTTAAAAGCTAAATTTATGAATCAACATGCATAAGAAAATTATCCTTTTAAAATCACTCCCTTTCAATTCTTTTGCTAAACGTCTGAGTGCTTTTCTTTATTCTTCCCCTGCTTTCTCTTAACCACAAAATATGGTAAACAATGCATACCAAATTACCTAATTACCAGTAAACAATGCATAACGGGGATAAGCCGCAATGTATCACATGGATTTTTCTAGAGCTTTGAACACAGTCGCCAAAACTCCTCGAGAGCAACTTATAAAGAGCAGACTTTAACTCCATTTTTTAAATTGCCACAGCCTGAGAGCACAGCGACCTGAAAGGCCAGGTTCCCCACCCAGCATCACGATTTTCCCACTTGTAAGCAGTTTTGAGAAAAAGAAAATTTTACTGAAATTGCTACAATCACACCAGACATTACGAGATACAAGAGGTTTTGCCCCAGGACCACGTCTCCGTTGTATGTGTTTTTCCTCAAACGGCTCACCTAGAGGCAGGTCAGAAGAAAATGTCAGTTAAAGGCCCAGTACAGGTAGATTCTAAAAACAGAGACAGGAAGCTCATTTTATACATCAGAAGCCAGAAAACAGTCAGTAAAACCACTTAAGCTTAAAGTAAAAATGGATGAAAGGGTTAAAGGTCGCTGGACTAAAGCATGGTGTAAACTTTATGTGCACCAGGAAACCAAAACATCTGTGTGACTCACTATTTGCCAAGTTTGAGTTATTGCAGCACCTCCCAGGTATCCCTGCAGATGGGTTTACTGGTTGACTGCATAAAGCAAAAGAGATCTGTGAACTGGTAGAAATGTCAGAAGAAAATATCCAGATTGAAGTACAAAGAGAAAAAAGAGTAAAACCATAGAACAGAATGTCAAGTGTCATTGTGAGAAGGAGCAACATACGTATAACTGGAGTCCCATCATGAGGGAAGAGGAAGAATGAGGCAGAAGCGATGTTTAAAGAAATACCAGCCAAGAATTTTCTAAATGGATGAAAATTCAATGTACTTTTCAAATTTGAAACAGGATTGAAAATGTTACCTAAGAAAATTTTTTTAAAAAATTGGAGGAAAATTTAAAAAATAAATAAAGCCTTACAGCTGACCTTTTCAATGGGAACACTGGGAACCATAAGTGCTGAGAGAAAACCACTACCAACTGCCAATTTCTCTCAGACCAGGAGAAATACAGATATTTGCAAAAACAAAATGAGAATTCACTGCTAGTAAACCCACAATAACAGAAATCCTAAGGGAGTTCTTCAGACAGCAGAAAAATCCCAGGTGTCACCATGCTAATAATGCAGAAAGGCAGGCATGAAAGGTACTTAATGGCATAGTAAACAGGGAAATCTAAATGAATACTGACTGTTAAAAGAACAGTAATGATGTCTTACGAAGTTAGATACATGGGGAGAACTAAAATCCATGACCACAATAGCACAACAAGCAGGAGGGGGTAAATGAAGTCAAGCATGATGAGATCCCTGCACTGTCCAGAAAAATATAAAAGTAGAATAAAAATTAAAGTTTCTGGCATAAACACTAAAAGAGTAAATAGAACATACAACTCACAAGTCAATAGAGGTCTGCTAATAAATACTTCATTAACCTAAAAAAGGACAAAACATAAAGAGGTAGAAAGAACTCATGGAACAAAAACTAAGATGACAGATTTAAACCCACATGTTTTTAAGTGGCACGTGTACAGGGTAAGACTCCTAACCTCAAGCAGAGTTCACTCAGGAGCTTAAAACAATGATGACAGCACAAACCTCTCAGCAGAGGACAGCAAACATCACAAGCACTTCCTAAAATTCTTTAAGGCTTCCCTGAAATTGAGACAAAGGATCGAAGACCTGCTATCAGGTCTTGTAGCCGCATTTGCTGAGGTCCAGCCAATGCCACCAGGCAGGGAGAGACAGGACCACTGGAAAGCTTCCTTATGCCCTGAAGACATGACTGCATACAAAGGAAATGTAAAAGAATCTTCAGATAAACTTCTCAAATTAAAGAGTGAACTCAGCAAGGCTGAATACAAGTAGCATATGTCAAGTATATTTTATATTACAGGAAACAATTTGAAGTGATAAATATCAAGTATCTAGGAATGAATTTGATCAATGAAAATGTACAAAACCTGCCCTAACAACACCACATATGATTACTGAAAGAAATGTTAAGAACACCTAAATATCAATAGTAGGATAACTCAGGATCACAGACTGGAAGACAATATTGTAAAGATGTCAATTCTTCTGAAATTGATCTATAGGTTCAATGCCATCTCACTAAAAGTTCCAGTGGTTTACTTTGCTGAAATTTATAACTCATTCCAAAATTTAAACTGAAATGAAAAAAAGCCAACAATGGTGAAATTTTTTGAAGAACTAAAGCAAAATTAGGGAGCGAACACCAACATCTATCAGGACAATATAAAACCAGGGTGATTAAAAGGTACAGGATTGAAGCAGAAAAGTCAGCACACCAATGAAACAAAACAGAGTCCAGAAGCAGGTGCCCACATTGAGTCACCTGATCAGCAAAGGTGCCACAACAATGCAGTGGGCAAGTGGGCTTTGAGTATCTGGTACTGGGCCAACCAGACACCCACGGGAGAGCTGGGGGGCTGACTCATACCGCCAACTATAAACACCAAAATCAGTTCCAGATGGATCCCAGACCTAAATGTCAAAGTTAAATAATAAAAGCTCTAGAAGATAACAGGGAGAATATCTTCATGATAGGCAATGATTTCTTAAACGTAATACAAAAAGCACGAATCATGAATGAAAAAATTGATAAATTGAAATTCATCAAAATGATAAACTGCTGTGTGAGAAGCACAGAATGCAAATACAAGAGTAAAAATGAACAGTGTTGGAGAACATATTTGCAATAGACACAGTATCTGACAAAAGGCCCCTATGTAGAATATATTAAAACTTTCAACAAATTCATAAGAAAAACACAACTTCATTTTAAAAACAGGCTAACACTTGAAAAGGTACTTCACAAGAGTATATCCAAATGTCCATTACAGGTTCGAAAAGGTAATCAATACCAGGAGTCATCACGAAGTGCAAATGAACATCACGATGATTGATTTTTCTAGAAATAACATCTACTAAGCACAGTGGTGGGAGCCTTAACTGTATGACCACTTTGGAAAACTGTTTAGAAAGGGTATGTACACTCCAATCAGCCATCTCACTCATGGGTGCATACCCAACGAAAATCTACACGTACCCATATTCAGGGGACTGTTTGCCATTTGCGAATACCAGCTTTATTCCTAATACCGACTTTATCCATTATAGCAAAAACTGGAAACATCCCAATGTCCACCAACGGGACGGCTAAATAAATGGTGACTCACAGCAAGGCCAATAATGAGCCACGGTTCAATACAACAGGGACGCATCTCACAAACACACTAAGCAAAGGAAACCAGACACGAAAGAGCATGTTTGCATTCTCTATCTACATAATATACACACACAGGTAGAGCGAGTACATTTTGTAAGAGGTCAGAGGTGTGGCTGCCTTAGGAGAAGCAGGTAACTCCTGGGCAGGGTGCGTGGGAGGCGTCCAGGTGCACACAACATCCTGCATGTGGGTAGGTGGTTGTCACACGGGTGTGTGCACACTGCTGCAAAAATGCACCTTGCTGTGCACTTAAGATCTACGCACTATGTGTATGTCATACTTGACACTTCGATTTCAAGTCTTTTTTCATTTACTTAAGAAAAATTTAATAGGAAAATAATTCTATGAAAAGCAAATAAATCACTCTTAGGAATAGTTGCTTGTGGGCAAGAACTATATCTTACACATTTCATTATGTCCACAAGTCAACGAGAATGCCTTGCATATAGGTGGTATTTAGAAATGCTAAATACCATGCAATTTCTATTTACGTGCAATTTCTATTACAGTGGATACAAAGATGAGCACTCTCAGTCAGCATTTGCTCAACCTATGAGCTTCCCCTTGGATGAAATGGGAAAGCGTGGACTGGATGATTAGAGAGAACGTAGAAGTGGTTTGACACAGACCTAGGAGGAAGTCTTAGGTTGGCCGTCGGGTCCTAGCCTCCACTCTTTTCTGTGTAGGAGACTTTTTAGTGACTCCACGGAAACTACTGTAAAACACACACAAAGAAGGAAGCTTTCAGATAAGCCCACACACCCTACAAATACCTGACACACAGGAAGTAACAAGTTTGTCTTACCTAATGCAGGAATATGCATAGATAATCAGGGTCCTATCTAATAACATTCATCATATCACCATTCAGCGAAAACACCAGCCTCATGAATGATCTACCCAATGGTTAAAGAATTTGTAATGATCTGGTACAAAGACAGAGCCAATAGTGTAGTTAAATAAAAATGAATGCCCAAAAACACAGTGATTCAGTAACCAAAGAGAAACTAAGTCTTGGTCTCCCATAATGTACAGTAGTCCTTCCCTCTACCCCTCTCACATGGAAAATGGTTACATTCTTAGCATTTCAGTTTATGGCATGGAGAATCTTATCAAAACACTTCCTCTGCCCATCAAAATAGGCTGAATTTTTCTAACCTTAAAAATAGACTCTACTTATGCACAATATGGGGCCCCTTCTTGGAAGCTGTTCTGCTAAATCACACAGAGTTCTTGAGTCCTGAGGGTCTGAACAAGAAGCAAAGATCTGCAGGTCCTTCTCCTTGGTTTATTTACCAGACTCTGGTCGGTCAGATGTTAGTGCACGCCATTCATCATGGTAGGGGGCAGCAGCACCATCTCTGTTAATGCCGAGACTTTAAAGTCCTTCCTAAGTCATCTGGGCTGTCTACACACACACCCCTCTCACAGAGCGGGGCATCGGTCTGCCCATCTGCAGAGGGGAACTGGTGTTAGCTACCAAGTCATTGGTGCCTTTCTCGGCTAACATTCAGGTCCCTGCTTTAGGCCTTTCCAGAGCAGTATTTTTGTTTTTGATAGCTTATGCCTTGTTTCTTGTTCTGCCAATCAGTGAAATTGTCAAAATGTTCCGCAGGACAGAAACTAGAAAATGTTCCACCAACAGGAGACATGGCCGCCTCTTATCCCTCTCCAAAATGAAAATGTTGGGGGCTTTCTCCCCACTTCTAGTTTGCGCTGAGTGTCCCCACGATCTGGGCCAGCAGCCATGACCAAGAGAAAAGATGGTGGAGTCCCGGCGGTAGACAGGGAGAAGCCTTGAGGTCACTTGGTCCAACCCACCCTTTTCTCCATGTGGGTTCCCAGATCTTCTGTTCACACTTGAGCAAGAGTGATGCCACTTCCTGAGACAGCAGGGAGCTCTGGTAGGGCGGTTTTGTGAAGTCTGAGTATGGGCCCATTCTAAACTTCAGTTCTGGCACATGGAAAAGTAGCAGCTTCAACCGTGAAGACTGAGTTACACCTGCAAATGCTGGCAGCCCCAGCACAGCTGGGCAAGACCAGGGAGACAGATGGCAGGTCTGACACTTCATCTAGGACACTGCCAGCTGAAGAAAGTTCTCAGAAAGTTGCAGAGCGTATGCACTGGACTGAACTTTGGCGCACACACAGATGTATGCATACACTATATCTGTACACATAGGTAAGGTAAGATGTTCTGTGTCTAATCCTATAGGGGCAAAAGGCGATATGCTTTCAGTTCTGTGCGTGATGCACGGTAAGCGTGCGGTCTGGCAAGTTTTGAGCATATCCTGTAACACTCATCACCTCGAAGCTGTTTCCTTTTAAGAAAGCATTGTGGGCACTGACTGAGGGCGCTGAAGGGATTCGGATGCAGTCTTTGTTGTTAACTGCGGCCGTCTGTTAAAAGCTTTTACCTGTATGTCACTGATGTTAAGTGTGAAATGAATTAGGACTTGCACACATAATTGCTATACACAGTTAAAGCTTAGATTAAAAAACAGAGCTTTGCAAGCTATAAATTGTAAATGCAGTATAGTGCCGATTACATAAAAATATAATTTGTATGGAAATGAAAATACCTCAGAAAATGTATATTGCTGAACTCTCTTTAAAAATTACTAAATTTGTTCAGCTAGCTAAGCTATTTATCATACTGGGAGAACCAAAGACAGATGCTATCAGCAGAATCCTTTCGTTCCTAAGGTATTTCAATACGGTCCCCTGATGAGGCCCGTCAGGAAACTGTTCTAATGTAATCCAAGGCTGTCTGTGTGCCAAAAATTACTTGAGAGTTCTCTCTGGTCCTGAGACACACCTGCTTCCGCCCAGCTGGGTCACCTGACCACTAGCACCAGGGGACACCCAAGCAGGACATGCGCAGCTTGGGACCAACAAAGCTCTCACTTTAACTGCTTACCAAAAGGTCCCCAGCAGAAAATGAGATTGTGCAAAACTAACTGAAAACCAAATGAAAACACTGTGTGCTCTCAAATTAAGTAAAGCAGCAAGTAATTAAGTATCTGCAAGAAGATAGGCTGCGTGGCTGTGGGCCCAATTCCAAAAGCAGGTGAAGGGTGGGTGGCCCGGGCTCCATCCATCATGCCTCCTCCTCCTCCACGTAACTTAGACTGTGGTCTCTCCCATCAGAAAAAAAAATCTAGAACGTTCTTTCAACCTTGCTTCCCCTGAAAGCTACCACCCCGCGATGCTCCTCAGCCACACATGGGGTGAAATCATCACGTCGTCCACCTCTGCTTCCTGCTGCCCTCCCACCTGCATCTGCAGTGTGGCATCTACTTCCCCTTCCTCCACAGGCCATGTCAGCATCTGTGGGACACCAGCCTCTCAGCCTGCAGAGTGTCACTCCTGCTCCACATCCGAGGTCACCATCTTCATTTCCAGGCTTCCCTATCACACCAATGGCATCCAAGTCTGTCTCCTTAGGCCCACCCTCTCTCCAGCTCCCTAAAGCCGCATTTCCAGCTTTCACCTTGCATTAGCTGCCTAGGGTCGCCATAACAAAGTCCCCCAGGCGAGGGGCTTAAACAACAGTGCCGCATGGCTCTGGAGACCCGAAGTCCAAGATCAAGGTGTCCATGGGGTTAGTTGCTGCTGAGGCTGCAAGGGAATGCCTGGGCCTGGTGGCCTTAGGTGTCCTGGCTTGTAGGTGCCCCAATGCTGTCTGCACACGGTGTCCTTCCTGGGGGTCTTCATGTCTGTCATCCTCCCTCCACACTTGTCTGAGGATACCTCCAAATTTCCCCTTTTTTATAAGGATACTATCCTATTGGATTGCGGCCCAGCTAATAATCTCATTTTAACTTGACGACCTCTGTAAAGTCCTATCTCCAAATAATATCACATTCCAAGGTATTGAGGGCCCAGCACACTTGTGGGGGCAGGGGACACGGCCAGTCCAGGGCACGCTCAATCAGTGCATCCGACACTAACATACTGCCTCCCGCTAAAGCCTGCATTTGTGCCAAGTTTCTTCGGTTCTCCAAAGCGCATCTTAGTCCTTTTCATCTCCTGACATCCAATCAGGCCCCAGCCCCCCACACCCATCCTCCACTGGCTCTCCGCCTCTCCTCCTTCCATCCCTGACAACCAGACCACAGGAGCTCAGGTGGGACGTCCTGCACCAGCTCCCCTGTCACCGTCTGCCCACGGGCGCCTCAGCTGCACTCCCTCCTCTCTCTATCCCAACTTATCTCAGAAACTGCTGCCACGTTAATCCTCCTAACAGCCAGCTCTGACCCATTTCCCTCTCTGACGAGTGGAAACAAGAAAAAATTAACTCCAAAGGCCCTTCTTAGCTTATGAGTTGTGTCTAAATCCTACCCCCGGTAGCCTCGAGGCTCCCAGCCACAGCCTTGGCTGACCTGCCCCCTGCTGTACCGGTCATGGTCGGACCAAGAAAAGAGATAGCCCCCTCAGAGGCTGTCCCTGAAGAGCATTTAATAAAGAGACCAAGGACAGGCAGGGAAGGTGATAGGGTCCAAAAGAGAGGGACAGACGCCTAGTGACCAGCAACAAAGGGATGCTGTTACCAGCCTTCTACCTGAGGGACAGGGGACTGAACCGCATCCCTATGGCCTGGAGAGAACAGGACTGCCCTGGACACAGAGTGGGCAGCGAAGAGTGGATGGCATGTCAGGGAGGGGAACCGAGACCCTCACTTGGCCTCTACGCCCATCCCTTCCACCCGGACACGGTCCGCCCACTTCCTTGGCCAGCTCACCAAAATCCACCTGCCTTTTAAAGCCAGATTAGTGATAGTAAAGATGTTTTTAAAAAGGTAAAAACATGACTCAAATACAAAATGAACATGTGTCTCAGGTGGTATTGAATTCACAATGCACGAAGGAACCACTCTGAGGTTACAGGAGGTTCGAAGGAAAACACAGAGCACGAGACCATCAGGAACGCTGAGCTGCATGTGCTCGTCAGCACTAAACTGCTCAAACCCACAGCTGCATCTGCCAGATACTCCTTCATTTTCTGGGATCAGGAGTCACTGTCCTTGGTTTCCTACCGCTGACAGGTAAAATGCAGCTCAAAGGCACATGAAAAGCAGATAACCCAAGTGAGCGGGTGAGGTAGGCGGGCGCCCACAGTTTTTGCTCATTGGCCAAATGTGCAGCCTTTCACAATTTCCTCTCACTACTGGAAGGATGGATGGAAAGAAAAAGGCTTTGGTGTCAGAAAGCCCATAAGCTTGTCTGCACCATTTACTGGCAAACTGCCTGTGAGCAAATCCCCTCACCGCTCTGCCCTCGGTTTCCTGATCTGAGTATAAGCCGGAGCCACACAGACTGTAAGCACTGCTTCAGGAGTCACAGGCAGTCAGCTGTCCCATCTGAAGTGAACAAGTACCAGCCGCGATCCTTGAGGTCCCTTCATTTGCCTTCTCTATAAAATCACAGAATTAGACCTGAAGTTTCTTTTCAGACTGGAAATTCTTGGCTGTAGATGCTGCCTCCTCCATGAAGCCTTGGACAATCACCATTACCAGACAGGGGTCCCTCCCTCCTCCACATCCTCTGCCCTGACAGTAATCCACCTCTTATGTCCACTCTGCAGTAGATGTGATAAAGTCCTTGATAACAAGCTCAGATACACCAGCACCCAGCATGGTGTGTGGCACATAGTAGGTTGTCAACCAATATCTCAAAATGAACTAAAAGAAGAGATGGATCAAAACCAAAGTGAGACACCACCTCACACCTGTCAGAATGGCTATTCCCAAAAAGACCAGAGATAGCAAGAGTTGGTGAGGATGTGGAGAAAAGGGAACCCTCACACACAGCTGGTACGAATGGAAGTTGGTGCAGCCACTATGGAAAACAGTACGGAGGTTCTTCAGAAAATTAATAAATGGAACTACCATGTAACCCAGCAATTCTGGGTATTTACCTGAATGAAACAAAAACAGTAACTCAAAAAAGATGTGTGCATCCACATATTCGTGGCAGCCAAGACATGGAAACAACATAGTGTCCACAGACAGATGAAAAAAATGTGTTTTATATAATGGATGGCATGGCTGGTGTGGTTCAGTGGACTGAGCGCCAGCCTGCGAACCAAAGGGTCACCAGTTCGATTCCCAGTCAGGGCACATGCCTGGGTTGCAGGCCAGGTCCTCAGTAGGGGGTATACAAGAGGCAACTACACATTGATGTTTCTCTCCCTCTCTTTCTCACTCCCTTCCCCTCTCTCCAAAAATAAATAAATAAAATCTTTAAAAAAAAAGAAAATGTGTTATACGTAATGGAATATTACTTGGCCATAATAAAGAATGAACTCTTACAATTTGCAACAACGTGGCTGTACCTTGAGGGCATTAAGTAAAATAAGTCAGAGACAAACATCACACGATTTCCTATGATTTCACTCATATGCAGAATCTAAAAACAATACCAAGCTCACACAGAGAACAGATGGGCAGCTGCCAGAGGTCAGGGTGGGGCACGGGCAAAAGGAGCAAAGGGCATCGAAAGATACAAACTTCTAGTTATAGGATGAATAAGTTCTGGGGATGTAAGGTACAGCGTGGTGACTATGGTCAGTAACACTGTATTACGTATTCAAAGGTTGCTAAGAGTAGATCTGAAAGGTTCTCAGCACAAGAAAAAAAAACTTTGGTGATGGATGTTAACTAGAGTCATTATGGTGATTATTTTTGTAATATATCGAAATATCAAATCATTATATTGCATACCTGAGACTGAAATACCATTATATGTCAATCACATCTCAAACAGAGAGACACACACAGACGGAAGCCGCCCCACGGGGGAGAAGGCAGGACGGGGCACCGAGGCTGGAGGGTGGAGGCCACAGTTCTGCCCTCTCTACGGTCGCACTGTGTCCTCCTCCGACTGAAGCTGGCCGAAGCGCAGGCTTTCCTCAGGGAGGCCGCTCTCTGTGGCGGCCGCAGGACCTTGGACTCAGTAAGGACACTCAGTCTGCAGTGACGGCTGCTACACTGTCATGAAGTGGGCGGCAGCAACACTGACACTCAGCTCCCAACAGCGACCCGTCCGCAGCAGCTCATCTCGGCCTTCCGCCTGTCTCCGAGTCCAGCTCATCTCAGCCTTCCGCCTGTCTCCAAGTCCAGCTCATCTCAGCCTTTCATGTGTCTCCGAGTCCAGAAGAAGCTCCCTCCCCACCATGTCACTGACCCTACAAGCAGCATTTATAAGTGGATCCTAATCCCCAACTGCGGGCTCTCTCGGTGAAGGCACATCCCATCGGTTGTGTCCAGGACCACGGGGACAGAGGGGACGGTCTACAATGAGGAGAGGGGAAACAGGGCAGTGGGATTAAATCCACTGACACTCAGAGTGAGTGTGTTTCTGCGAAGCGCCCCCATCACCCTTCGACATGTCATTTTTCTCTGCCCTGTAGCTCATAACCGTGAGTCTCTGAAATACGTTCTTTAAAACATGCTCTGATCCTGGCTGGTGGCTCAGTGGGTTGGAGCGTCCCTCTGTGCACCAGAAGGCTGGAGGTTTGATCCCGGGGAACACAAAGGTACCCAATTCCAGCATCCTGAATGAAGATGACCTAGTAAACTGCAGATACGATTGCCCTGTGTTTATTACCTGAAATACTGTCTCACAGAACCATTCCTGAGGGCCAGTCCTGGGGCAGGCGCCCATGGCAGCGGCTCTGAGAGTCACACTCACATCATCAGCTGCGTCCCACATGCAGAAGTGTGGCTCCAAGTTTTCCTCCTGCTTTAAAATATGCTGATTTCTAGGGACCTGCCTGTTCTCCAGAGCCACCCACCTGGTCTGAAGCCATAGCCCCGCGGGCTGTGTCAGCAAACATGGGACCAGTGATGGGACTTCTCAGCACCCGCCTCTGAGGGATTTTGTGACGATCCCATCAGGGAATCATGTGAAAGACGAACGTCACCAACAGGTGGCACATAACTGTGTGACATAGCCCTGGGCTGAGCCATGGAGAGAAGGTTGCTCCTGAGGGCTGCCCCCAGACTGCAGGGGGGAGGAGGACTCCTGTCAGCTCTGGGGCTGCTCAGATGTGCCCACGCATGCCCCAGACAACCTCCAAAGCCACATGGACCACAGCTCCCTGGGTTAGCTGTGCCTCTGGCCTTGTCACTGCAAAATGGATTCCCTCGCAGCCTGGCCACCCCTGAACCCTGGCACCTACTCTGTTCAAAACCAAACAAAACCCCCAAAGTCCAGGAAGCAGCAACAGGGACCGGTATTTCACTGCTACCCACAAACTGTTCTAAAACAATTTTACTGTGGGGTCAAAACTGGGTAATTAATTAATAAGTAAGTGTGGAGTACCAGTGTTCTTTTGTGTGTGTGTCCACCATTTCCTCATGAAAATTTATTTGAATGTGAAGTAAACACAAACTCCAGTGAAATGTAAAAGAAGTTAAATCATAATCCTTTTATTCTGATAGCCAGAAACCCACCGCAGAAAATAAATGAGCACTATTTTTTATTTTAACTTTTATTTACTGATTTTAGAGAGAGAAAGGGTCAGGAGGGGGAGAGACAGACAGACAGACAGAGAGACACCAGTCTGTTGTTCCCCTTATTCATGCATTCATTGGTTGATTCTCGTATGAGCCCTGACTGGGATCAAACCCACAACGTCGGTGCATCGGGATGATACTCTCACCAACCGAGCTGTGTGGCCAGGGCTGAGCACAACTTTCAATGGCTGAAAACTCAGTGTGACATTTAGTACTTACTTTGACAATGTCCTAATGTACTCAACACTGAGGATTTGACTTTTCCTATAACTTATCCTTTTTCTTTTCTGTTTGTTTTTTTTTTGTCCTCTCAAAATATATGTTTTACTTTATATCTTTGGTCATGTATTAAATATGAATGAAATTCATGGGTTTATGTGGATATTATGAGTCAGATTCTAAATCTGGAGGGAAATAAAACAATTAAAAATTTCACTGGAAGCAGAACAGATAAACAAAAAGGTTTTTAAATCACACAAACTTTTTAAGTAAAAGCAAAAAATTGCTAGCCCTGGCCGGGCTACCATGGAGCTGCTCTTGCTGCCGCGGTGATGGGGATGTGACCTGCGCCCCCGGCTCAACAACCACGCACAGTCCCCCGCACACTGAGAGCTGTCCCCCCGAGGACACATGTGTGCGCACAGTGCCTGCTGGGCACCTGCTGCCTCCAACCTTCTCAGGTGCAGCAAGGCCCCGTCAGCCTCTGAGCTCCTCCAGCACTTCCTGCTGCTCCACACACTTGGCCCGGCATCTGCCTTGGCTCCCAGCTACAGCTGAGGTTTTCTTCAGGTAAGCTGGTGAACATGGATCATCAGCTAGTGGCAGCAGGTACCTGGGCACAGGCGCCCCAGGGCGGTCCCACGGGCACAGGTGTCAGTGGCTCTCTCCCTCAGGGTGGAGAGGACGCTGTGCTTGGCACCTGGGCATGCAGGCGGTCCTGCCTCCGCTGAACATGTCACAGGAGTGACAAAGAGAGCCTCGGACTTCCACGTCTTCGCAGAAACCTCACCAGAGGATTTTACCGGCACCCGGAAACAAGGTACATGCCTTCCCGCTGGGCTTTGCTGCCGACTGGCAGGTTTTTGGAAACTCCAGCAATGTGGGCACTTCTTCACCATCCCAGGCGATGACAGGAAGCTGGAGAAGCACCTCAACACTAAGACTGAGGATAGGATCACGGAGGAGGCCGCTGGGAGTCCAGTTCCTGAGTCTGACCCCATCCAAGGTCAAGGAGTCATTGCGCTCATCCTTTGAAATGGTCTGAGTCTAGCTGACTCTAGGGCTCTTCACACGTGAAACAAGCTCAGACAGAAAAACCCCTGTCTCACCTTTGACAAAAGAGTTTTTACAGGACTGGCCACCCCTGGAGTCACAACCACTTCTGGACAGAGTCCCCATGCCAGCCTTCTGCCCGAAGATGGAGGAAAAAGGATGAAAATATCCCAGGGTGGTCCTTGCGAGGCCAGGACCTTGTGGCCCCAAGTTTGCGGCATCTCAACTGAAATGCAAATTCTGATTGGAACCCCAACACCCGACCTCAGATTGTCTTTCCTTCCTCCGCTCAATTGCCTGGGTAACTGACCAACTTCCCTCTCTCAAGTCCCCTCCCAAGCCCAAGAGGGTGTCCTCCCCGTGGCCGAAGAGCCACTGCCACCTCGGCCTGGGCCCCCACTTGCTGCCTCTGCCTCCTCTCAGAATCAGACCGCCTCCTGCTTGTCTGCCTCTAGAAGGGACCTCACTTCCACTCTCCTGCCCCCATGTCCCTCATCAGACTCCTTCTTTCTCCATTTGAACGCAATCAAATGACCTTTACAACCACCTGGGGGAGGACAGAGGGACGACTCTCTGGCCCATCTTCCATTTCCATAAGACTCGGACCCGTCCTGTAGTCAACACTGTGCTAAGCATCAGGGGAAACCAATGCCCCTGAAAGAGCCACAGCCTCCACCGAGAGAGAGGGACCAAAGTCAGGACCACAATTGAGTGGTGGAGTATGTGGCACTGGGAAGCTCAAGAGGCGGTCAGCAAACAGGAAACTGAGCGCGCTGGAGGGATCCGGAACTCCACGCAGGATGGGAGTTCAGGCTGGGCACCAATCCCTAGACATGGACGGTCAGGTCCAAGTCACAAAGCAACACTGATGTGACAGGAAACAGGAACTGAGGCGTGGTGACATGAACACAGGGTTTTAGGAGGATGACAAGGGCAGGAGAACCCAAGGTGGGCTGCAGCGTGGAGGAGGGGAGAACCGAAATCGCACCTGAGCTAGAGCACCAAGAGATCAGGACAGAGATGAAAAATCAGATCCAGGGGACAAACAAGAGAACCAAGCTAGCACGCTGATCACCTACCGCATGCCAGGCCCTGAGGGGTGCTTTTCACATCAGTCCTGTCACATGGTCTTCACAAGCCCCTCTGGGATGGCCAACAGCACCTTTATGTTATAAGGGAAATTTAAAATGATTCTTGACTCCAAAAAGCTACGTGCTACAGAGGCCGCAGACTCGGGTCTTCTGAAGGTGATGGCCACACTGGGGCTGCTGAGCTGGAGCTGGGATGGCAGTACCACTGGCCATGGAGCCACCAGGAGGGAAGGCCATGTGTGCTCAGGATGGCGTGTCCAGAGACGAGAGGGAGTCCCCACTGAGGCTGTGGGGGGCTGGGAATAAGGGGTCAGGCTGTCAGATCTGCAGCAGGCTCTTCTCCAGAAAGCAGGGCTTCGGGAAAGTCCCCACCACTCTGGGGTTCAGAGCTCGAGGAAGTCGCCGTTAGGGCATTTCCCGCTCGTACTCTGAGGATCCCAGACTCTGTGGCACAAATAAGCTGACAAAGGCAGCAGAGACAGAAGAGGAAATAGGACAGAATGTTTGAGGATAACCCAGACTTGGAGTAGACAGAGTAAAAAGAACCCCAGGAAAGCACGGTCAGAAATGTACGAAAATAACTCAGGCAACTCCAGGTCTCCAAAGGCAGAGAGAGGCCCCTCACAGAGCAGGGCGAGGTTCATGGAGTCTGAGGATCTAAAGGGAGAGGGGTGGAGAGGAGCTTTAGGTTTGAAGTGGGAGGCTCCTGGTAGCCCCGGTACAGCAGCTTTAACAGGAAGGAGAAGCTGCACGAGGACTTCAAGGGCTGGTGGGGAAGAGCCATGGGTGGAGACCATACCCGGAGCAGGAGAGCAGCTGCGTGAGGCACCAAAGGAATTGAAGTTGGGAGACATAGCACCTGAAGGACCACAGGAAGGGATGTGTGAAGAGGCAGGCAGAACAAGCATGGAGCCCGAGCTGGACTCCCGTCCTGGGACCAGGACACGTGAGGGACTGCCACTCCAGGAGGGAGGAAAGCAGTGCCCTCATCAGTAGCTGAAGGGCACAAGGGCTGCTGCAGTCAGCAAGCCCTAGGGCAGTGAAGATGAGGTCAAGTGCAGCAGGAGGGCTCACCCGCCGTGAGGGACGACAGGTGCTGTGAACTGCCTTTTCGACAGAGCTCTGGGAGTCTCGCACACTCCGGTCTCTCCGTGCTGTGGACTGAACGTTTGCTCCCCCAATGTCCATGTGTTGGAACTGGAGCTCCTGGTGGGGTGGTGAGGGGCTGGGCATTTACAGGCAATTAAGTCATGAGGGCAGGACCCCCATGAGTGGCCTCGGTGCCTCTATGGGAAGAAACACAAACGAGAAGACTTCTCTGGCCCTGGGCGGGTACACCAAGACTGCCGCCTGCAAAGCGGGAAGCAGGCCGCTGTCACCCACAGAACCTGCGGCACTTGGATCTGGGACCCCCCAACGTTCAGAAAGGTGAGAAATGCATGTTTGCTGCTAGAGCCCCCAGGCCGGGGTGCTCTGATAGAGCAGAGAACCCAATCCTTACAGCGCTCAGAGTCTTAGCTTCCTGATCTGTGAAATGACGGGAGGGCATTGGGGCTGGGCCGGGCGGGGGGCATTTTATGAAGGTCTCCTCCTGCCCTAACACTCTTGCGTTTCCACGCATGCTTTCCCTTCTCACTGCTCCATGTCAGCCTCATCTTTTCTTTGCAATTATAATGGTAGCTGCCATCTCCCCTTATTTTGATGCTCCTTTGACACGGCCTCTCGTACCTCCAGGAGGTGTTCCAACAATGCTTTTCTGAATTACTCAGTGATAAATCCCCGTGGTGCCGGAGCTCCAGGAGATGAAGGGGTGCTTCGCCCCTACCTTCTGCCGCCCTACAGGCTGTCTGCAGAAGCGCCGGGGCCCAGCAGGCGTACTTGCATCCAGGCAGTTCAGCATCAATAAAAACACACGCAGCCAAAGCACAAGGAAGATGGAATGTCAAGGAAATTGGTGCCCTGAGTGTTTTTTAGATCCTGCCCTTCCAGCCGCTAGGAACACGCCAATTTCCAAGTAAAAAAAAATAAGTCTGATGACGTAAGTGAAGGTGGGCTTCCCATCAGCCCCTTGGAAAAATGCCACAGCACATATCTATCTAAAGCTCCCCGTGCTTCGTTATCAAGGGAACAAAGGGCAAATTCCCACTGCTCACACAGAGCCTGTTGTTTGTCCTCTGTGACATTCCCACATTCCGGTTGCTGAAAACCTGAAACTGCCAGGGCCGCTGATAAGGCAGCCGCTCCCTCCTGGAAGGACACTGGCCAGAGACCTGAGTTTCCATCTGGGCTCTGCACCGCTGAGTGCTGGCCCGTACAATGTGCCTGCCTGTGCCTTCCCCCCACCCCCGACCCCGGGGCTAAAGGCTCCGGCCCCATCCATTCAGCATACGCTTTGGCCTCTGCACTTATGGCTGTTCCTATTAATTGCTGAATACTTTCTAAGATGCTTCCTATCACCATCAAGCAAGATGCGTAAGCACTGAAAAAAAATGTGCTGTCAGACAGCTAATCCTGCAGAGGAAAGCTAAAAAGCATTCCCCAGGGAAGGAACTCTGCAGCCAAGACTGTTTTACATCTCAATCTACACCTAAATACAAACTACAGACCAGCATACCCCAAGAGTGACTCAACTGCGCCTACAGGAGCAAAAGAAAGGCCACATCTTAGGAAAACCAACCTTCGACCAAGGTCATTTTACATCACGCTTTCCTTAAAGTCAAGGAATTCCTTCTATATACTTCATTAAGATTGCTTGGGAAAAAAGAGGAGTGTAACTAAAAATACCCATGTGTTTAAACAGCACATCACAGTCCATTGCTACATTGCTTCCAAATCATGGGTGTGACAGCAAATAAACCCATTACGGGCTGAGGGCGTATTTCACAGCGGCATTCTTCTAAGTGTCTCAGCACACCCAGAGTGCCCGCGAACATGCTCTCAATTTCCCCCGAGAGTGCGCACGCCCCCAGCCAGTGGGGAAGCCACTGACTCAAAGATGAGCCAGCGTTCTTCTGCATAACCATGTGAACGCAACACCAGCCAACTCAGAACTACATCCTGGAAAAGAGATGGCGCACAGGCTAAACTCCCCTTCGCAAACGAAGAATCGATCCACAGCAGTGCACGCAACTCACGCACACGGCCATTAACAACACTCACAGGACGCTGGCGTCCCCAGAGGCTGCGGCAGGCGGCAGCTCCAGCCCCAGTGCTAACGGTGGTTGGGGGGTGGGGCGTGGACTTCCATGGTGCCAGCTCGGAGCATCTTCACAGGCCTCGACTCTGAAATGGTGCTGCTGGACAAGCACCTGCTGAAGACACTGCCTGCAGACGAGCAGATCGAGACCTGGCCCTCCTCAGGGTCGTGTCCCACCTGCTGCCCTTCTTCCGTTGCTTTGGGGCCCCAGCGTTTCCACCCACCAAGGCGGACATAGTGGCAGCATCACAACAATCAAAGCTGTGTCTGACACCGACCCGGCCAAGTTCTGGACCCTGAAGGATACCCTGGAGGCAGGGAAGGAAATGTACGGAGCAGAGCGGCCCAAAGTAGGGGCCACACTGGCGCTGATGTGGCTGAACAGAGGCCTCCGTTTTATCCAGGTCTTCCTCCAGAGCGTCTGTGGTGGGGAGCAGGACAAGAAGCACCCAACCTCACCTTCGTCGATGCCACCAAGGCCTAGGAGGTGGCCCTCGAGAAGCACCAGGGCTTTGGATCTTCTAGGCAGCGCTGTGCACAGTGCCCTGTTAGTCCGGCCTCCTGGACGCGCTTCCCAGGGGCCAGGACTTGACGAGAAGGAGTGCCTGGAGAAGCGTCCTGGTCACCGCACGGCCACTGTTGACATCACCTACAAGCTGTACACCAAGGCGAACGCGAGCACACGTACACACTGTAGGGTGCCCCGCGGCGGGCACACCGGGCCGCCCACAGCCCTGCACGCAGCCACTTGCAGAAACAGACAAACCTGAATCACTGGGAATCGAGCTGGCAGGGCACCCCCTGGCCTGCATTCCCCACAAGGGCCCAGAGTCTGGCCAGGTCTGCAGGGGACCACCCTGGCTTTTTAAAAGTCAGCTTTGGGGTCTCTCTTAATGCAGCAATAAAAGACACTCCTATTTCAGAATCACCTTAGAAGTCCACAGCAGCACAGACTGACTATACCTTCGTGTCAGTGGAAAAAGCAGTTAATGTTGCTAATACATCAAGCCCTAGGGTTTGCATTTGTCCCCCATGCAGAGCGTAACTCTGGGGAGCCCTGTCACACACCCCACCGTAAAAATAAGTATGCGGCCTTCTACGGATCTGGATCAATGATGTCTCAGGCGTGTTAAGGACCATGAGGAGTGTGATTTGAAATTACACGGGACCCGACTGTGGGATCTTAAGAGGAAAAAAAAAAGCAAACTGGTGAGTGTTGGCCTGCGGCTGCACAGCCCAGGCTAGCAGCACCATCTCCACAGACGCTGCCCCTCCTTACTTTCTCCCCCCAGAGAGGGTTTTATAGCAGAAAGCAACCAGCAAACCTGTGGTGACTGTGACCAAGAGGCCTTTATTTTAAGGCTGTCAGGCACAAATAGTTGCTCAGAAATGAGTGAATTTGCATTCTTCTGCACAATTATTTTCTTCAGGGACAGCTTGTCTAACCTCAGAAACTACCTACCATGTGTGTTCTCCCACGGAGAGATCTGTCCTCCCTGGTGCTAGAAAGAGCTGCAGTTGTTACAGTGTTGGGGTGAATGGAGGAACTCCCAAAGACCTGATGTGTGTTAAAAAAGCAAGTGAGTGCCCTGGCTGGTGTGGCTCAGTGGACTGAGTGCCAGCCTGAGAACCAAAGGGTCGCCAGTTCAATTCCCAGTCAGGGTACATGCCTGGGTTGCAGGCCAGGTCCCCAGTAGGGGGCACACAAGAGGCAACTACACATTCTCTCCCTCTCTTCTCACTCCCTTTCCCTCTGTCTAAAAACAAATAAATAAAATCTTTAAAAAAAAAAAACCCAGTGAGGAACAACTGCTGATGTTTATGCATAAACTAAATAAATCTTAATAAATAAATCTCTATTTTGAAATTTTAAAATAAAACAATGACCATGGACCAAAATGCCTCAGTGAGCTGCAGTGCTCGAATAAAATACAAAATAATACTTTAAGATCATTAAGGGACAGTAATTGTGAGCAGACATTTAGAACATATGAAATGTCTGTTCACAATTACTGCCCCTTAATGATTAACTGATTTTCTTTTTTTAAGCACAATAGCTTCACCAATAATCTATAGCTATTTTATCTAATATACAGATTGTTGATACTCCCTGGGCAATCTGCTTTTTAAAAAAAAGAAAGAAAGAAAAAAAGAATGAACTCCCATGGGCAAGACCACAGGCAACAGAGAAATAAATGCCCAGCAAACAGAGAGGGTTTACCGCAGGCACCGCATGTTCTCCCTCACTAGCCACGACCATTTCCGAACCACGAACACCCTCAGATCCAGAGACTAGGACCGCAGGGAGCAAGAACAGAGGAGTTGGAGGAGGATTTGAAAATTTTCATATTAAAAGTGTCAAATGTAGGGGAAAGGCACGTTTTCCTGTTAGATGTTCATGTTACACCCAAAAAAAGGCCCGGCTCCCCTGTGCTACCTCCCTCAAGGTCATTCATCACCAGCCCAACAACCTACTGTGCCTCTGAAAAGAACCATCCCAACCCGGGGCTGCCAGATCTCGAGCCAGCACCCCCTTATCAGAGGTGTGGATGCAGCTGACAGGCAGCCGTCTGGGGCACGGACTTAACATTACTTTATATGTGCAGAAGCCGCATCAGCAGCGCTGACCTCGGTGCCCATTAAGTATTCTGATAACACCGCCTTCCTGAGCTTGGCTTACCGTTTAAGCCTGCAGGAAGCCCTTGAGGGCACGGAGCCTTCCAAATATTCTAGCTAATGTTAACCCTATGGAGTTTCGGGAAAATGAATTTAAAAATTACACAGTAACTACATGCTTTGCCACCCCAACAAAAGATCTTGTAGCTTTAAGAAACATCTTTTCACGTGTCTTTTAATATTTTTTAAAAACCTTATATACAGTTTTCCACTAAATAAAATAAAATAAACTGTATTACTAGTAAGCTTAACATCCTCCCCACGAACATGGCTTCGGTGAACAGGGTCTGCCCAGCTCAGTCTTGGACCAGCACTGCCTCCAAACGCATCTGTAACGGTGCGTGACCGGCAGCCATGAGCTCAAGTCGTTCGCCTTCTGACGTGTACCCTGGATTACATCCTTCCCAAAGGCTCTTTCCCGCTTAATACAAAAACGAGTACCAAAAAAAAAAAAGAAGAAGAAGAAGAAGAGAAAACAGTGACTTACAATGTTCTTGGACAAATGGACTGTTTTCGGTTGCTTAGCACCCAAATCCATCAAGACTATTTTCACACCTAAAAGTTACTGTACGGCTAATGTTTCAGAATCTAAGTATCTCTATGACTTTCTGCGATGGTGGAGGTGACTGGCACTGGGAGTTGACATCTCTCTCCCCGTTGAGAAAAGAGATAGCAGCAGAAGCTGCGGTCCTGGAAGGGGCTGAAGGAGCCCTGTCGGGGGCAAAAAAGCCTTCGGAGAGGAGGATGGAGTGGAGGGAAAAGCTGTGCAAACGCTAACTAGGTTATTCTCTGCACCGAGGGAGAGGCTGTCGGTCCCTGCTGAAGCGAGCAGTGCCTCCGCCCGCCTGGGAAGACTCTGCGGTGAGCGTGGAGCGACGAGGACGGAGCGGTGCCAAGAGGCGCGTATGGAGAAAATACGGTCCTAGTGAGGAGCCCACCTTTTCCGGCTGCCATCGGTGTGAAAATTCCGGGCAGCCCCCTGCCCTTGCGCACAAATGCACGCACACACACACTGCTGCTCTGGGCATCGAAAAGCAACATTTAGGGAACGGCACGTCCGCGAGGCCCCCGCCTCCGCACACACAGGCTTCCCGGCCCTTGCACGTTCCGCAAGCGGTACCTGCACAGCGGTCACAGCACCGCGGCCCAGCCCGGGACCGCGGAGACCGCGCAGGCGACCCTGTCCCCTTGCAGCCCCCAGACTGGGGAAAACCTCGGGCAGTGTCCTGCACCCCTCCCGGGGAACGCGGCGCTCGCTGCGCCAAGAGGGCGAATCCCCGGTGTGTGAGAGCGCGGGGCCAGACCGACAGCCCGAGACCCCTGGTCCCGCACCCACGGCCGCCCGCTTGCCGTCCCCCGGCTGCCCTTAAGGTCCCAGTCCCCGACCGGTCCGCCCAGACCGGATCCCTCTCGCTCCCTGGCGGGGCTGCTCCGCGACACCGTCCTCGGTGCTGGGGACTGAGCCCGGGCGCCCCCGCCCGCCACGCTCCGAACCTCGCTGCCCACACGCGCGGACACGCAGGCTGCCTCTCTCGCCCAGCACGTACACTTGCACCGACAGGAAGGCCTCCCCCCCCCCAGCCCCGGCTGCACCCCCTACGTAGGCCCCCCATCCCGACCCCCCTGGGGCTGCCCGGCATTCTTCCCGGGGAAACGCGCGGCTCGCTTACAGTCCGCAAGAACTGGATCTCGTCCTCGCCCTCGCCCGCGTCAGCCATGGCTCCCGCCTGCTTGCCCGGAGCCCCGTGCGCTGTCCCGGCTGATGCTCCTGCTGCCGCTGCGGCCGCCACTGCCCACACCCGGGCGGAGGGGCCGGGCGCCGGGTGCCGAGCGCAGGCGGCCCTGCTGCACTACGGAGGCGGAGGCAGAGGCAGCGGTGGGGGCTGCGGGCGGGGCCTCCCTGCGCTGCGCGGATTGGGGCGCGGGGTTCCGCACCCGACGCTCCCGCAGCAGTGAATGCTCGGCAGGCTCCCCCGGGTCAGAGAGTGTGCTGGGCCGGAGGCGGGTTGGCGCGCGGGGGAGGAGCGGGGGCGGCGGGAGAGCCGGCCCCTTGGTGGCAGGTGATCTGCAGCCGCTCCCCACCGCCCAACCCCGGGCCAGCGCCGCGTACTGGCCACACGGGGTAAGGGGCCTCGCTGCGCCGGGTAGCGGGCCGGGACGCACCTGCGCACGCAGCTCCACCTGCGCCTCTCGACCTCAGGCCATTCCCTGACCCTGGGCACTCAGACCCCTACCGAGCTCGGTGTCTCTCTTTCTGAAGGGGCTGCGACAGGAACAGGCACTGCACTGAGGGATGCACACAACAGTCGTCTTTCATCCGGTGCACGGAGCGGCTAATCTTCAAGTTAAGGTTACCCAACACCGTTTTTTACACTTAGGTTGCCTCTACTCCCTATCCACGTGAGAATTCTTCAGCATCTAGTTTCGGGGTGGCAAGGCTAACCGTACAATGTGCATGGTGTACCGACCGTCAACAGATCTCTCAGCAAACACCTGGTGAGGGCCTGTGCCCCCGACACTGTGGTGCAAGGCAGGCCGGAGTGTATACTCTCGAGCGGAGGTGCAAACCGCAATTCAACAAGCAATTGCAGTTAAGGAGAGGAGACTCACTGGCGAGCTGGAAACTCAGACTTTGGAACCCATTGCCCTCACTATAAAGCCAGTTATTTCTGAATTCACAGATTTCAACATGGAGCTCGCACAATCCTGCATGCCAAGGCCACCAAATCGCAATTTAACGAAAGGCTGTGACTAGGCCAAGGCAGGTCCGCGATAACTCGGACAAGAAAGCATTCATCCCCTGTTTCTAGTCCACAACTGTTTCATTTAAGATACGGAGAAATAAGTATATCCAAAGTAAAGGTTCCAACGTCAGTCCTGCCAAGATGCAGAAACTGTAAAATGAAGGAGACGCATCAGTTTACCTGCCTTACACATTTTGCAGCATCTAATTAGTTATTAAAATCTACCAGTAAGTTACAAGCAGTTTTCATTTCATTTTTGGCTTTCGTTTACTTTACACCGACTGAACTAATTTGTATATTTCCACATTTTGCATATTTCAGTAGCAAGATCACCATAAAGTACAAGTCTGTAAATACCCTCCCTCCTGGTCAGACTCCTTAATGCTCCGCTCTGTCTTACACACGTCATCTTACTACCTGAACCTTGTTCATGCACAAACCCAGCACTACCCAGTTCTTACACCACTGTCATCATCCTTGTTATCCTGGGTGCCTCTGAAGGTGCTCACAGGAGCCCCTAGCTCCACAGACAGTGCTGGTCTTCTGAAACTGGCTCATCACTTAGTTTGATCTTTCAAACTTGGGATGTATCAGATTGACCTTTTCAAGTATTTTATGCAGAGCTTTTCATAGTTTCTTATCTACACACACATTCTGTGTGGGAATTACTCCATTCTACCCATATGGTAGGTAAAATATAAAAATCTAACTCACCAGTTTTTCATTTTGGCAGTTTTAACTAGGCTGTAAACTTTTCTAATGAGTTATATTTCTTACATCTTTAATGATCTCAATATAAGTGATACACTGCTAAGTGGCCTAGCTTTTCAGTGACTATTATTCCCCATGTTCAGCCTGATGGCAAACAGACTTATAGCAAAGGAAGTTTATAAAATATACCACTTATGGGTTCTTTAAAACATAAAAGTAATATACTATGAGGTTTATACATCTGTATTAAAAGTATAAAAACACATTGAGAATGATGCATAATATTTGTTTTTATTGTTTTCATTGTTGACTTTTTTAGAGAGAGGAAGGGATAGAATCATCAATTTATTGTACCCCTTATGTATGCATTCTTGGTTGATTTTTGTATGTGCCCTGACCCACAACCAAATCAGCAACCCACATCCTTGGCGCATTGGGAGGACGCTCCGAACAACTGAGCTACTCAGCCAGGGCCCGTAATATTTGTTTTTAAAAGTGTTACCAAACCCAAGGAGTTCACTCAAGGGGCTCACTGCTTGGGGTCCCCTATTCAAGAACAAGACATGGTCATCACAAGGTAGTTTTATCGACTTGCGGCAGGTATGGAAGACAGGATTAGCACCCAAAGCTCTGTCTCTGGAAGGGAGCTTAACCATTGCTTATGCACACTGTTCAGTCAATTATACGAGGGGAGGGGGGCAAAACCCCTGGAATTTATTTATAAAAAATTGTGTATTTACTTTTACATATTTAAACTTCAGTCACCTTCAAAGCACTCTCCATTTGATATAATACCCCTATCAAGATGTATTTTTCCACCTCTCAAAACAGTTTTTCAACTCGTTAGTTTTGATGCCTTTTAGAGCTTCTACTATTTTTTGTTTCACCTCTTCCACATCGGTGGAACATTTCCCTTGAAAACGTTTTTCATCCTAGGAAACAAACAAAAAAAAAAGCTGTTGGGGGCGAGATCGAGGATCATGCCGTTTGGGGTCAGAAACTGCTGCACACTCAGCACGGCATGGGCAGGTTCGCTCGTAAATCACCCATCATGAAATGGGCAAACACGTTGAAAGAGACTTCAAAAGAAATGTGCTGAAGCCAAACACAGCCTCTCACAACAACGCCAGCTGATGCACTGATCCTAGAACACGAACCTAGTGGCGGAAGCCTGTCATACAAGGGGTCCACCCTCCAGAAGATAATTCCAGTTTTTTGGGTCCCCCCTCATATGTATCCTGTTTACAGCTGCAACTGCAAAATACTGCGCTACATTTTAACATTTAGCAAGAATAGCATTGAGCAAGAACTGCCAAAACCGTGAGAACCTTGTCCTATCTGACAAGGGAGAACTGGGGCAAATACAGCCAGTGGTTTCATTGGTGGTGAGTATACGGGTATAATATTATACCCATTGGTATTCTGATATTTTCGACATAGTTTATAATCATAACAGTTGAGATAATTTTTATAAGAAAACTACTCAAACTACAAGCTATGGGAATGTTTTCCTAATAGTATTTTTTAAATTTGTTTGGGTTGTTTTAGTTTATGCATAATTTTCTAGCTTTTTCTGGTGAACAATTATAATAAGAAAAATTGTTTTGACTGGAAAGAACATAGAATGATAGGATGAGAACTAAAATATAGTTTTAATTGAGAAAAATATAATTTAGGTACAGTTTAAAGTTTATGTTCAATGTCTAATTCTTATGGTAGACAAGCTATAAGGGATTAGCAAGTCTGCATTTTCACAGCCACAAAACTATAGTTCATAAAATAGAAAACATATTTTATTTACTTAGAAGTTTCATAAGCATCCAATACTTGATATCTATTGGTTTTGTAATGTTTATTAACATGCTTCTTTTTTGTAAATACATATTATACGCAATAGTTTGCTTTTTGCTACTGATATTTGTTATCTTAATATTGCTTTATTGGAATCTTTATATTCAATAAACACTGTGTTTCCCATAACACTCTATCTTAAGATGTTATTAATCATAATATAAAAGTTTAGTGGATGATATTTCCATAATTTTAGTCCAAATTTGGGAAATGTTTTTTCTTTATCACCAATTTTATCCCCTGCAAGGGAGGGAAAGAGTCATTTTTTTCCTCTTTTATCGCACTGACTGGGGCGCTGGCTAGCAAAGGGGCGTGGCTCCAGATGCCCGACTCCACAGCATGCGCCTGACACGTCAGGATTTCCCCCACGTCGGGTCTCCTCCCATCACCACAGCAGGTTTGCCATTAGACTGTTTCTACAGTTACCCAATTCGGAATGGGCCTGCACAGCCCACCGTTCACTTAGCAGGACTCTAGAAGTCCTGACACAGGGAAAAACTAAGGCAGACGTGAGATTTTTCATGTTGACTCACAACTCACTAAACCGGCCAGTGATGCACATGAGCATCAGAAATCCTGGCCTCGAGGATGCTGCCCAAAGTCAGCTGCAAGCACAGTGTTGCTGTTACAGACAGGGCCTTTGGGACTGTCCCCAAGTCATTACAGAGCCAGGATTAAAGAGGCCCTGACATCTGGAGATTTAACCCATTCTTCGTCAACTCCATTTTCAGTTTCAGGACCTCCAGGGAAGGTTTAAGAGTTTTTCTTCTTATTCCATTTCAGAACTTAACAAACCGAAATTTTAGAAAATTCTCATTTTATTTACATCTTGATGACATGAATTCTAAAACACCGCTGTCCTGATGTGCCCCCACACTAGAGATAAGGGCCAGCAGCCCCTGGACAGCAACCCCAAGCCAACCCTGGAGCTCCAGACTGCATCAGTGTAGGGGCCGGAGTGCCGCAGAGGGAAGGAGTGTGGCGACGAGGCCCACAGTAAAGGCTCGTTTCCTGAGCATTTATTGCACTCCAGGCACTGCATTTTGCTTCTTTTCATCTCTACCCAATGCCATTTCAGAAAAAAGGAAAGCAGGCTTAGAGAAGTGAAGTGATTTGACCGCGGATACACGGCTCTGCCTAGTGATGCAGGAACTAAACCTGAGCTATTTGTCACCATCTTCTGTACCACCCCTCCCCCACCCGTGTGGTGAGCACAGGAAGAATCTAGACTAGCAGGAACTAAAAAAGGCTCTGGCAGCCCCAGGAGCTTTGCTCCTGGTTTCAAGCCAGCCCTCGGGGTCCTGCCAGCTCCGGGAATGCCGAGTTAGATCCTGAGAAGGAGACCGGGATGACTCCGTGCTGGAGCTGAAATCCAGCTCCCGCCCTCCTGTAGTCTGGCTTCCTAGCGGAACGCAGTTTTGCGAGAACTGAAAGTTACTCATCAGTATCTTATCAGTTCCCTAAAGTGACCCAAAAATTACGAAGCCCCAAACTGTAATTAGTATTGTGAAGTCCAGGGTCAGGACTGAACTGCAGGGAAGTGATAAAGGTGGACACGATCCAGCTCTTGGTATCAGCAGAGCCCTTGGAGCCAAGAAAGGGTGGGCCCCATGGGACTCCACATTGGCTGACAACCCTTCTCCACCAAATGAGGTGTTCCTGGGCAGGTATGGGCTCCCCAGAGACTTCTGCAACTCAGCTGGCTTCGGTGATCTCACAGGCAGGCCACCTGTGCTGTCACATAGCCCCAGGGCGGATCTTCCTCCCGGTTTGCCTGTCAGTGTTGGCCCACATGCCAGGTCCAAACCTAAGGAATCATCCTCTGATCTCTCCCCATCACGGAATGCCTGTTCTTGTTGCCGGCCCCCAAAGTCACACAGTGGAGCCCTAACCCCATGTGATGGTAGGAGGAGGCGGGGCCTGCCGGAGGTAATTAGAGGAAGATGTCAGGAAGGCGTCAGCGCCCTCGTTAGAAGAGGAAGAAAAATGGTCACATGAGCAGGCGGCAAGCTGGCAGCTGCGTGCGAGACCGAAGAAGAGGCCCCAGGGTGACGCCCAGCGTGTGCGCGCCATGATCTTGGACTTCCTGCCTCCGGGGCAGTGAGAAATCAACGTCTGTCGTTTCAGTCCTCAGTTTACAGGATTTTGTCACTGCGGCCTGAGCTGACTAAGACACTTTCCCACGGTCACCTCCCAACATCAGTGTCTTTCATGGGTAAAAAGTCTGCCTGACTCTTGTCCTTATGTCACTAACTTTGTAATATCACCAAATTTTACCCCAGCTTTGTGACTAATATTCCTGGGTTTTGTCCTTTTCCACAGTGAGTCACCTTCCTGACTCATCCAGAATTACCGCCAACGACAACGTTTCCACTTTGCTGCCCAGCAGCCGTGGGTGCCATCAAACAATGGCTCCCAGACAGCAGCCAACACTCTCTCAATATTTCTTGCAAGTACTCCCAAGCCAAAGCTACTGTTCCTCAGACAAAATGTGTGCACTAGTCCACCATGCATTTTCTTTTTCTTCTGCTGTCTAGGGCCACAAAATCCTGTCAAACTCTGTTCCATTCTCCAAGGTCCTGGGCTTTGATGACCCTTCCTGTGGATCCCAGCCCTTCGTCCTCGGCCGCCCAGGATTGTCACGTGCCCAGGGCCCCAGCCTCCAGCGGCACTGCCCACCAGCACAGGCGGAGGCAGTCTGTCTCCTTCCTCCCAGGTGTGATTTAGAATCTCTTCTCTCCATGGCCACACATTGCTAGGCACCGGTCCCGCCTTGTACAGAACTTTCCACTTTTGTTTTCCTTTTAAGAATATTCAATTTTGAAACACCATTCTTTTTTTCTATCACTCCTCCCATGCGGCACTCATTCATTAATTGCAAGGTATCCACCACCTCAGTGTGCTCACAACGCATAGGTAACCCCAAAATCTTTGTGAACTTAAAGTCTGTCCCAAACAGAACCCGATCTCTCTAATGTTGTCCAGGTTTTCTTATAACATATGACATGGAAATTTCTTTTACTCACTCTTCTTTCATCCATTCATCCAACAAATATTTATTGAACACCTACTATGTACCAGGCATTATCCTAGTGAATAAGGCACAGGCCCTGTACTTGTGGGGCTTATTCTAGGGGAAGAGCAGACTTGCGCAAATATATGTGCCAGGTGCATCCAGTGCTATGAAGAAGTATAGAGCAGGACAAGGGGTTAAGTCTAACAGAAGGGGCCATTTTGCAGGTTAGCTGGACAGGCATGAGGACAGCATCTCTGATGAAGTCACATGGCTGCAGTGACCTGAATCAAGGGAGGGAATGAGCCTCCTAGCTGTCCACAGGCAGAGGGACTGGTGGGTGCAGACATGTTCCAAGGACAGCAAGACAGGCCGTGTGGTGAGCGAGCGAGAGGGCAGTGACATTTGGGAGGCAGTGGGCACAGCCCCAGTGGGCACACCGTCCCTTTGTTCAGGAAGAGGGTCTCGTGTACTCAGTCTGGCTAAACTAGGCTGGTTGGCTCTCCATCTTAACGTCTGACCCTACTCTCCACGCTCAGAGCCTTGGGTATTAGGAATCCTCCCCTGAGTAAAAATCCTTATCTGTTGAAGTTTGCTGGGCAGTCCAACCTGATGGATTATGTTTATTTGTTGTTATACCTCGGCACCTGCCTTCCGCCAGCCTTGCTATTAACTTGGCAAGTGGCTACAGCACATGGACTCCTGCTCTCTAGTCGTGTCCCAGAAACAGGCAAGAGTGGTCAAAAGTGTGAGTTTTGAAGTCACACAATCTCAGTGCCAGTCCCTTCTCTCCACTTACTAGGAGCTTACTCAGTGGTCCCCCCTATTTCCCTGTGTATAAGATGAGGATAGCAATAATCCCACACAAGACTGCTGTGAACACTGACAGAGACAATGAATATAACTTGCAGAGCACAATGCCTGGAATACAAGCACACTCTAAGTTGTGTGTGCATCATCCCAATGCACCAAGGTGGAGAGTTCAGTTCCCAGTCAGGGCACAAACAAGAATCAACCAATGAATGCATAGCTAAGTGGAACACAAAATAGATGTTTCCCTCTCTCTCTCTCTCTCTCTCTCTCATCCTAAAATCAATAAACAAAACAAAAACTACAAATACAACAGGACAGCAAGACAGTCCTCTTCTGCCTTGGCTTCAGCTCATGCACCAGAGCCAATGTCAACAGAGTGAGTGGCAAAGACCTACCATTCCAGGGAGACATTCTAGAACACCTATGTAGGAATTACAAGGTGGTGCTGGAAACTTGATTTTGAAGCCCTTCGCCCTTGAGGGTATAGAAGGATGGAGGGAAAGTAGCTGAGAGAGATGATTTCTTTAGAGAGAGTTGGAGTGCTGTCCCATTCCCGAACCTTCCTTCCAAGTCCGGGGGAGGAGAGGAGTGTTTCCCTCTCACCTCACGCCCTCAGAGCCTGCAGGGAGACTGTTCTGAAGCCCAGCAGAGATGTGACTCACGCCCGAGAAAGGCAAACCTGAGAGGTTGTCCCTGGGGATATGGCCACATGGAGCAGCTGCATCCACAGACCATGGACAGAGTTGTTTTCCTGCAGCTTAAGATTCTAAAGGAGCCCTGGCTGGTGTGGCTCAGTGGATTGAGCTCCAGCCTATGAACCAAAGGGTCACCTGTTTGATTCCCAGTCAGGGCACATTCCTGGGTTGCAGGACAGGTCCCCAGTGGGGGTTGTGCAAGAGGCAACCACACACTGATGTTTCTCTCCCTCTCTTTCTCCCTCCCTTCCCCTCTATCAAAAAAATAAATAAGTAAAATCTTAAAAAAAAAAAAAAGAGATCGTAAAGGAGCCTGTCCACGGGTCTTCCTGCCAAGGTGGGACAGCCCTGCACAGAGGCTGGAGTCCTGAGGATAGAAGCTGGGGTGGGGAGGCATCCCTGCTAATAGGGAGCTGAAAAGGGTGCTCTGTGAATCCCAGAAAACCTACTGAGAGAAAGACTCTCCTACAAGGATCTGCCAAATGCAAGTAACTTAACTCCATGCTTCCTCCCGCGACCCCTCCCACCCTCTGGGGCGAAGCTGCCCGCCCACCTGTGGGCAGAGGGAGGTAGAAAGAGCAAGGCACTATCATCTGGGGGAAGCTCCCTCAGGGTCCCCAGTGAGCTTCTCAGCCAGGTGGTCCCACCTCCAGCACAGGAGAGACTTTTTACATGGAGTTTAAAATCACAACTGAAACTGGGTTGAATATTCCTGTAATGAACCAAGACTATTCTTGTGACCACAAGTGACAGGAGTGTCTGTCCCTTAAATTATGGGCTTGAGATTTCATTCTTGGAACAGGGCAAAACATAGGCCCTAAGTGGCTTTAAAGGGATAGTGACAGGCCAGAATAAAGCTGCTTTTTGCATGTTCTTATTCAACTCTGGTCTTTCAACAAAACAGTTGCACAAAGATGCCGAACACACAGTCTTCGGGATGCACTGTGTCTGGCGGGGAAAAGAGGGTAAAGCAAGTGCAACCCAACACACTAGAACTGGAACTGCAGCAGCGGGACAGGCGTGGAGGAGGAAAAAGGTAGTGGAAGGAATCAGGCCTTGGCAGATGTTGAGGCGGTGGTGCCCAGGAAGCCCAAGATGTCTGATCAGAGTTGAATTGCAGAGACACAGCGAATGAGCATTTGGGCATCAGTGTGCCCCTGGGCCCTATCTGCGTCTGCGCTCCTGGGGCAGAGGTTGGCCCGGAACCCCTATCGAGGGAATCTGTCCTCCTCATCGCTCCTGCTTTCCCTGGACTTCTTTCCAGTTCTACAAACACACCGGTCACTCCTGAACCACCACACACCGGCCACTTCTCCTAGCATTACTCACAACTCCCTCACGGAGGAACCGGGAGGGTTCCGGTGAGGCCGTCTCAGTATCAGGTCTGTGCTGTGACTTCTAAGTAGTTTCTCTTGAACACCAGCCACTCCACGTAAGCTCTGGAATTGCATCCAGCCAAGTGTCCCACTCCTCCATGGCAATGGGCAGCAGGCAGTCATATCCAACACCCTCCCCCACAGCACTGACAGCTCCTGAGTTCTTCTCCAAACCCCTCCCTCTTTTATTTTTTATCTTCACATGAGGACATGCTTATTGATTTTAGAGAGAGGGGGAAGAGAGGGGGAGAGAGATGAAGAGAAATGTCAATGTAAGACAGAAACATCAATTGGTTGCCTCTTAAAAGTATTCTGACTGGTGATTGAACCCACAACCTCGGCTTGTGCTCTGGCTGGAATCGAACCCAAGACTTTTTATTTTATGGAACAATGCTCCAACCAACTGAGACACACCAGCCAGGCAAACCTCTGTTTCTTGAGTTTTCCCCCAGCTCAAGTAATGAAGCTGTCAATTAGGCTGAAGACCCAGGCTGCATCCTTGAGTCATCTGTCTTTCCTCACTTCCCACATCAGATCCACTGGCAAATGCCACCTCCAAGTATATCCCCGCTCTGGCAGCCCTGACTCTGCCCCTGCCAACACCTCGGGCCATACCTCCAACCTCTGTCCACGCCAGCATCCTGGTCCATGCCTCCAGCCGCTGTCCACATCAGCAGCTTCTCTCAGCTCCCGTGGTGCCCACTCCAGCCCACCCTGCAGCTGAGGGGTGGGTTTCACAAACATCCATTGTCCTGCACTCTCCATCCCCTCCCATACCCTCATCGCCCACACCCTCTTGCTGGCTGCACCTGGCCTTCTCCCGCCGTCAGCCATGCTAGCATCGCCCAGGAGACACCCTGCTTCTCCTCCGCACCTTTCCTGACATGGAGGTGACAGGCACTTGAGTATTCTTCTCATAAATACGTAACTGCTTATTTCTCTTAGTGCCCACACTGGAAACTGTAAATGACCAAAACTTGTGGACACGTACAACTCGGACTTTTTATCCTTACTTAGATTTGGTTTATACCTCCAAAGTAAAACCACATGGAGCTATTCCAACATAGATGCATGAAGGACGGATGAGTAGAGTTTTTAAATGTCTCCACCCTGTAGGGAGCATTTAAAATCAGATTACTATGTCTACCTACAAAATGACAGACTTTCCTTTATTTATTTCCTCACTAAGACATTTAGTCTGTTTCAATTTTCCTTTATGAGCTTCACTTTAGTTTTCTCATTTTTCCTACTAACTTTCAGCATTTCTTCACGTTTCTCCTAGTAAACTGTCCCACTTTCACTCCTGTAAGATTCTGGTTTATATTTCATGTCCTAGAAAGTATTCTGCTTAGTCAATTACTTTTCATGTTACATTTTTCTTTCTCCATATACAAAAAGTATTCTTTCATTCTTAATAAAGTATATGTAAAAATGTCCAGTTTTCTTGCTCTGGCTTCATTTTTTATTTACTTTTCAGTTTCTGCTATTCGGTTTGCATATCCTTAAAATGCATTTTAATTATTTACTCATCAATCTTAATCTGTTCAATATAAACCTTTATTTAGGGACCCCCGCCTGCAGCATGAGTCACTTAACCCCAGACACATGCTGGGTCCCTCCCTCTTCCCCGAATCTGTCTGAGCCTGTCTTGGTCCATCCAGCTGCTATAATAAAAGTGCCACAGACCAGGTGGCTGAACCAGCAGACACTCGCAGCTCTGGAGGCAGGGAGTGCAAGTCGAAGCCCCAGGAGACCTGGTCTTCTCACTGCGCCCTCGTGCAGTACAAGGAAGGAGAGGCCCTCTGGGGTCTCCTCTCACTGGGTACTACTGATCCTGTCCATGAGGGCTCCACCCTAAGGCTCGCCCCCCAACACCACCCCATTGGCAGTCAGGGTTTCAGCATACAAGGTCCAAAGTGACAGACATTCAGTCTGTCCAGGGCCTTCCACCGGAAGCTCTCAGCAGCCCTGGCCTCACCGTGTGGAGCACACCACAGGTCACTGAGATTCCAGGTCATTCTGGGCTTAGCACCTTGACCCTGCTCCTCAGTCCTGCTCCTCAGTCCTGCTCTGAGACCTCGTCTCTTTCTACTCGGAGCTTGTGCCTCACCCTTGCCAGGCTCCGCGCCAGGCACTGGAGCTGTGCCCCGAGCCTTGAGCTGGCTGGCAGCATGCTGCTGACTGACTCCCTCCCTGTGCTTGCAGTGGCACCAGCCCAGGTCACTGGCCCTCGGTTCTCTGTTAGGACCCTGTCGTGCCCTGCTGTCTGCACCGCGCCTCCCCAGTCCCCCCACCTTAGCCACTGGCCCTGGCTGTTGCCACATCCCCTCTGTCATCATGACCTTATAGATGACCTTGTAGATGTCATGTAGGTGACCTCTCGTGACCTTGTAGACCAGAGCTGCCACCAACCAGGACCATGCACACCTCTAGTCTGCCCATTTGAGATTTTTTTAAAAACTACTTTATTTAGGCAATGGTAGTTTGGGGGCCTCTGTGTTAAAGAAACTTGAGCTGGACCCTAACTTACACTACAGCTCAATCCTGAATAGGAACGTAAAGCAAGGGGTAAGCAGAGCCATTTCCATGGAGAGACGGGAACAACCAAAAGGGCCTCAAGACTCAAGATCAGGAAAGAGGGCGAGGAGTAAATTCAAATAACGACAAGAACTACAGCGAAGACCACACAGAAGGACAAGATGTCGTGTCCAGAAAACAAGAACAGGTGCTTATGCAAGAAGAGTCAAATGAAAACAAGAGTTCTTAGGAATTCCCAGTGCTGACTGAAATGAAAGCTTCAATAGCAGTGTTGGAGGTGACAACGGAGGAGCTTTCCTGGAAGTGGAACAAGACAGATGGGAAAGGGGAGAGAAGGAGGAAAGCCCTGGGCCCTCCATCTAGGAGCCTCAGCATCCAGTTCATAGGAGTTTCCTTTTAACGGAGAAAATAAAGGGGCAAATTATCAAACCACGACCCAGAACTGAAGCCTCTCAGGAGAGGCTGCGATGGCAGGAGTGCTTGCTCACGCTGCTGGAACTCCGCCTGCGCTTCTGGAGGGGGCGTCTGCTGTTCACCAACACTGTGCCTGGGAAGAAGCGTGGGCCTCAGGGCCAGCAGTACCAGCAGACCAGGCAGGCCCCCTGGCAGGCTGACGCGGCGTCCTCACCAGGAGGCGCTGCCAGCATAGGGAGAGGACAGGACCTGGCCCCAATGTCCTCATCCAGTTTCCGCCATTAGAACAGGCAGGGGCAAGTTAGAAGGTCCACCGGGACCCCCCGCAGGCCAGCAGGTTGCTGGGCACCGTCTACTTCACTGCACTCAGAGCTCCTCGGGCCCCAGTGCCTGGCTGGTGGTGGGGAGTCAGGGGGCACTGACTGAAAGAAGGAACAAGTGAGCCACTGAGCAAACCAGCACTTCTCCTGGAACGGGGCGAGTGGGGGCTGCTGGAAGGGGAGGAGCAAGCCCTGCAGGCCAAGGATGTTTGTGCTCTTCAGTTCAGCAGGTAAGTGGGACTGGAGGAGGGATGGGGATGGGGGAGGGGGGAGACAAGCACAGGGGACAGAGTGGCACCTCGAGGGTAACATCACTCCCAGCAGTACAGCTCAAAGACCCAGCAAGGAGGCCAGCATCCCTGGGGAGACGGCACAATAGGTCAGTTAGTACTAATAGTGAACTTGGGTGGCCCACACAGCCTGGCGGAATGCCCCACCTGGCGCAGGCGCAGACCAGGGGCTGTGTAAAACCCTTTGCCAGGTGCCCACAGGGAAGGAGACGCACCGGGCTGTCCACTGACCTGGTGAAAACATGGGCGCCGAGTCGCTACGTGTTACAGTAATCAAGGCTCAATTATGCTCCAAGTTCTGAAGACAGAACCAGGTGGCCTCCCCAGGAAACCCAGCAATGAAGAGAGTAGCCTCGTAAAAAAGAGCTGGTGACCTACCTGCAGGAAAGCTCTGAGTTTTCAAAACACGTTATTAAAAACAAAAGACAAATGTAAGAGGTACATCAAAAACCAGAAGGTCTATTCTCTGACAAACATCCTATGTGTTCCCGTGCGCACTGCATTTTTTCTGAAAAGCCAAAGCAGGAGGGGGAGGAAGGAAGAAAAGTAGGGAGGAAGGGAAGGAGTTTTTATTGCTAGGCACTCATTTAGGTTAATTGACTCTTCTTTCAGACATGTAAATTTCACTGACATAAAAATTAACTTAGTAATGAAACCAGCCACTACTTTTTGAGAATTTTTCATGAAATGAGCATGGAACTAAATGCTGGAAACATATTCTCTTATATTCTCTTAAAGTTGTGGGACATGTCAAGTTTGGACCTTACTCAAAGTGCAACATGAAACTGTTGAAAGGTTTTGGTGCTTTGGGTTTT